>JAECMU010088935.1:0-10246 GCA_016106625.1 Dracogyra subfuscus
GGGGGGGACTTTGTTGTTTAACAACATCACAAGAGCACATTGATTAATTAATCATCAGCTACTGAATGTTAAACATTTGGTCATTCTGACATGTAGTCATCAACGGAAACATGCTAAATTTTTCATAATGCAGCAAGGTGGTAGTAATGTTTTCAACATGCTCATATACAACTAAGGTTTTGAGCAAGTCCATCCCGTGGCCAGTCCAAGACAGAAATTACATGGGACAATTTTGAAATTAAACCAATGGGTATAGGGACTTTATAATTAAAATGTATTTGCGCATTTATAATCTATTAAATATAATGAATTTAAATATAACTCAATTTTGATGCATTTGTTATTGGGCATGTGTAACTAAATATCTACAAAATAACTAAAATTATCCCTACTAAAGTGCATTTATTCGCACCACCCCAGACAGGACAGTACATACCACAGCTTTTGATATACCAGATGTGGTGCACTGGCTGGAACAAGATATAGGCCAATGGACCCACCGATGAGGATAAATCCCAAACCTACCGCACATCAAGTGAGTGCTTTACCACTGGACAACTGATGGAATATCCAAGGTAATCTGAACGACAAAACCATAACACATGACCAAGGCTGTATCTCCGCACAGTCCAATGGGTATTTAGAAAATAGTGGATGATTCTATGGATTTCTATCTAGTGCCTCATCTACAGGAAGTAAAGTAAAACAATTATTTATATTGAATATTTTATTTTTTCATTAAATTTATTTGAGTTGGTATGGGTTTAAAACTTAATAACATGTTTTTATATGAATTTGAACTTTATTCAACACCAATTCATTGGTTTTCTATTGAAAATAATTATGATGAGCATATCATTATATATATATATATAACATAAAAATCAACCTCCACTTAGGGGATTTGAACCACAGACTCTCAGTACGAGTGTCGAGTGCTCTACCAACTGAGGTAACGGAAATTCCCACTAGCTATATATATAACATTCTAGGTTTGAATTTGACTCTTCATTTAAACTTCAATGTGATAACTGAAGGGCTAGTTGAATTTGTGAAAGGCCATTAAGTGTTCCTGCTGGCGACCATAGTTTTCATGTTAATTTTCAACCTTGCTACAGGGTCGTACAATTTTTGGTATTTCCTAAACTCTGGTAAAAATTAGTTAATCTCAATGAAATTCAAAGCTGATCTGTCAGTTAACAAAGTGCTAGCTCAATTCATGTCCAGGACGGAGGGGTCGGCACATGTGCCCAGGACAGGCATGCGCTACAACAGCTTGCATTGAATGTACATGTAAAGCCCTATGACATGACCTCACCTGCTAGCTCAGTATCTCAAGGCACTGTCAAAAGAAATTAGGAAAATAATATTTCTTATCTAAGCTTAAGGGCCATAACTCTGTCAAACACGGGTAAATCACCATTAAAGTTAAGACTTGGTCTGTAACAGTACTTGATAAAGCTATACACAAAAACAATTGGTTAAAATCTTGAGGCATTCCATAAAACCATATATAAGACTGATGGAGAAGAGACCTATAGTCCCATTCGGTTGGACTGGTACTAATAATAATAATAACAATAATAATAATAGTATTAGTTAGTCCTCATGTACCAGTCTCGGTGGTGTGGTTTAGTGGTTAAGTCATCAGACATAGGGCTCACAGTCCAGTACCAGCTCCCACCCAAAGCGAGTTTCAACGACTCGATGGGTAGATGTAAGACCACTACACCCTCTTCTCTCTCACTAACAACTAATCTTCTATCCTGGACAAACAGCCTAGATAACCGAGCTGTGTGCCCAGGACAGCGTGTTTGAACCTTAATTGGATATAAGCATAAAAAATATTTTAGAAAGAAAGAAAGAAAAGTCTTCATGTGATTTTAAAGGTTAACTTTAAAAGAAAGTTATAACCACACAAAAACTTTTTTGCCAAATTATTCTCAAATATTGGGAGGTAACATTATGTATGTTTCCATTTTAAATAATTTTTGTTTGTTTGTTTGTTTGTTTAACGATGCACTCAACACATTATAACTACAGTTATATCGGCGTCGGACATATGGTGATGCCGAGAAAAAATCCCAGTGGTTAGCTGACGGGGATTGATCACATCAGGCGGGCACTGTACCACTGGACTATGCTGCCTGCTCATTTTAAATAAAGGCCATTTCAAGTACATAAAACAAATTAATTTAAAATCCTGCATTAAACTTACTTTTTGGCTAAAAAAAAGGTCCACAAGTTAACTATCTTGAATAGTAACGTAGAGGTAGTTTGTATTACTTTCTCTTCAATAGTCAGTTGAACTGAATGAATATTTAACGAAACACCCAGCAAAAAAATTGTTTGATTTTTGTATAGATCTATAGTTTATATACTGAAAATATTAAAATGGCATTCAGCTAACTGGGGTTTTTGTCGTTCCAACCAGTGCACCACAACTGGACAAAGGCTGTGTTATTTGCTTTCCTGTCTGGTGGAAAGTGCATATAAAAGATGCCTTGTTATATCAGAAAAAATGTATCGGGTTTCCTCTGACAAGTACCGTATGAATCAGAGTTACCAAATGTTTGACATGCGGTAACCGAAGATGAATGAACTGATGTGCTCTACTTTTACTTTCTCCTATAAAGGCAATCTTGTTCTGGATGTTTTGGTTGGGAACATTTTGTTTCCAAAATTTCATTAATGACATTTCTAGTCATAGGCATACAGGCTCCAATTTTTGGAGGAGAAAAGATTTATTTTTAACGACGCACTCAACACATTATAATTACGGTTATATCGGTGTCGGACATATGGTTATGTCGAGAGAAAAACCCAGTGGTTAGCTGACGGGGATCGATCCTAGACCGACCGCGCATCAGGCGGTCACTTTACCACTGGGATATGCTGCCCGCTTGAGAAAAGATTAGTCTTTAACCTAATTAAACCAAAAGACCAGAATCTGGATAACAACATGTATGCAAATTAGTGTTACTGCCAAACAGCTACATGTATAGGGTTGCAAACTATTCAATATGCATTTTTACAACTAAGTTTAGATGGAATAACATGGTAAAAAGTCCTCAGGTTATCACATTTTACCCAAATCAAATTCCATAGACAACAATACATGTAGTAACATATGTGGCTAAAACTCCTACCTGCAGCATATCAATCGATATAAATGCCACAGATATAAATACTAAAACACCTCACCCTTAAAGTGAATCAGAGAACAAATGAGGGTCAAGCTGCTCATTTCTGAGATAACGAGTAGCATCTGTGTATGAATAACACTTTTTATTTGTTTTGTGGAATAAAAAGTATACAGTGAAATAGATTTAAACCATACAGTTCATACGTTATAATTTTATTATAAAGTTAATCTTTAAATTAAACGGAAAGTCCCCTCCCCCCACCAAAAAAAAAAAAACCCACCTACCGGTACCAAAACAAAAACAAATCCAACACAACAATAGTCAGTGCTTGTCTGGGTCCATATTTTCAAAGCAGTCTTATCCTATGAAATCGTAAAACTGTCGTAAACTATGACGTGTACTGTAGTGATGTCACAACCTACAATGGTTTTAACATTTCGTAGTGCTAAGATGGCTTCGAAAATATGGGCCCTGGGCTTAAATAACAAAAAAGAAAGAACAAATAAATATTTTATTTAACGACGCACTCAACACATTTTATTTACGGTTATATGGCATCAGACACATGGTTAAGGACCACACAGACACTGAGAGAGGAAACCTGCTGTCACCACCCCACGGGCTACTCTTTCCGATTAGCAGCAAGGGATCTTTTATATGCACCATCCCACAAAAAGAATAGCACGGCCTTTGATATACCAGTCGTGGTGCACTGGCTGTGACAAGAAATAGCCCAATGGGCCCACCGACGGGGATCGATCCCTGACCGACCGCACATCCAGCGAGCGCTCTTTAAATAACAATACATAGTACTATTACTAGTATTACTTTGTGCTTACATGTCATCAATTACAGGGTGGGAGGGACACAATCCAGTGGTACAGCACTCACTCGATGCATGGTCGGTGTGGGATCAATCCCCGTCTGGTATTATCAAAAGTCATGGTATGTACTACCCTGTCTGTGGGATGGTGCATATAAAAGACCCTTTGCTGCTAATTGAAAAAAAAAGAGTAGGCAATGAAGTGGCGACAGCGGGTTTCTTCCCTCAATATCTATGTGGTTCTTAACCATATGCCTGATGCCATATAACCATAAATAAAATGTGTTAAGTGCGTCGTTAAATTTCTTTTCAATTATAGGGTGTGAATTATTTTTCAAATAAACAGTTGGGATTATGTGGAGGGTATACAAAATGATTTATGTGAATTACGAAGTATGCCGGAAACTAATTTTAATATAAAATTTGTTTCAATACGAAAAAAACAAAAACTGTGATGATATAGGCATAAAATCTGTTTATAAATTATACTAGTATACAATCCAGAGTTTATTACTGCACTTTTTCCCCGTTTTTTAATGTTGAAATAGACCAACAAGTCTGCCTATTGCATAAATAGTCTCACCCGATATTTTTAGAATGTGTATGCTCCCGAAGAATGCTGTAAAAGACGAAGTGTAATTGGTCGATATCATTTAAATTGTTATTTATAGATGAAATGTCATCTGGACATGGGAGTCCACAAAAAAAAAAATGCTGTTAGATCTACTGGTAGACCAGTAGAGCTAATTTTAATCAGATTGGGGGATGCTTTACATAATTTTGCCAGAGATGGGACATATAGTAGCCTAGTGGTACTGTCAGTCTAGGATCAATCTTCATCTGTTGGCCCCTTGTTCCATCCAGAGCACCAAAGTTTGTGGTATGTGCTAATCTGTCTATGGGATAATGTACATAAAACTCAAAATAATGCAAAAATAACAGGCTACTGAACATGCTTTTTAACCGTGGTTATGAAGACGGTTGAATAAAATACATTTAGGGACAAATAAAATTATTTTTGTTACGTAATACTTTGTTAGACCATTAAATAGGTCAGCAGTCTGTGACAATATGCCTTTAATTTAGTTTAAGGTGAAATTCAATGTCAGTAATGAGGTTTTTGTTACATGCAAGGTAGATAATCCTCTTTACTCAGTACCAGAGACAATAGTTCAATGTCGACTAACAGAAATCACTGCTTTTCTGACAATGAGGTGTGTTTTCCCGACTGATATAAGCTGTACTGGCCTTTTAGTTTTTGTTACAGATGCCAATAATCATTTGCAAAATTCAAGTGCTGCGAACATGCGATAAAGTGCGTATTTGCAAACAAAATGTCGCAATAATAATAATCCAGTTTTACAGAAAGAAAGAAGTGTTTTATTTAATGATGCACTCAACACATTTTATTTATGGTTACCGTATATGGTGTTATACATATGGCTAATGACCATACAGATATTGAGAGGAAACACGCTGTCACCACTTCATGGGCTATTCTTTTCTATTAGCAGAAAAGGATCTTTTATATGCACGGACAGGGTTGTACATACCGCAGCTTTTGATATACCAGTTGTGGTGCATTGGATGGAATGAGAAATAGTGCAATGGGACCACCAACAGGGATCGATCTCACCCCAACTGCGTATTGAGCGAGCGCTGTACCACTGAGCTACATTCCACCTAGTGTTACAGAGGAAACTCGCTGCATTTTCCCATTATGTACTTTTATAGCATATTATGTACAGGGATTTATCCAGGATTTTTCGCCAGGGTCTCATGAATTATGGGATTGGGAAAATTAGCACGATTTTAGTCATAATTGGGAAGGTTTTTTTCAGGCTACTGAATTTATGTATTTGTACTATTATATAAACTTCATAATTATATTAGTTTGTTTTTAACATTTATTTCTAGATAAACAAAATATTATAACAGAATTTACCTGTTGTCATTGGGCATTTTTCTGTTAATTATTGAAGACAAACAGAACTGTCAGTGGTTGTTTTGGTGATTACGCGAGAAATATTTACTTTATTACATTAATTTATCGGAACAGACATATTTAAAACTACATGTAAATATTTATTAACCAATTTGGGAATTTATAGTGCCATTTGCTTTTGGCAAGGGGCCGATGTTCGGTACCGCATAAAGCCTGGATAA
Source organism: Dracogyra subfuscus (assembly GCA_016106625.1). Lineage (NCBI taxonomy): Eukaryota > Metazoa > Mollusca > Gastropoda > Neomphalida > Peltospiridae > Dracogyra > Dracogyra subfuscus. The sequence goes on from JAECMU010088935.1 coordinate 6,136, forward strand.
ATCCCTGATGTACCATCCGACAAACAGGATATATGTAGCACACATACATTTCAGGGCTCGACCTTAGCTATAGCCTGGGGTGTTTTGGCTACCACTTTTTCAATCTAACTACCAGTTGTCTAACCCTGGTAGTCCGCCGGGCTACCAGATGTTCTGGCATGTCCAGTCACTCCACAATCATCAAGATGTTTAATTCATCGATGTCTGAAATTCCACATTTCATGCTGCCATGAGTCCCTGAAACTGTTAATTGCTCCCCATCATCTGTGGTAATTGCGCAATAGGATTTAGTGAAATAAAGGAGTATATTTGCCAGTGGTAGAATTATTTGTTTTTAACACAGCAGACTAATACAAATAATTTTATGTAATTCAGTGGTCAGATATATACCGGCGGGCAGCATAGCCCAGTGGTACAGTGCCCGCCTGATGCGCGGTCGGTCTAGGATCGATCCCCGTCAGCTAACCACTGGGTTTTTTCTCTCGACATAACCATATGTCCGCCGCCGATATAACCGTAATTACAATGTGTTGAGTGCGTCGTTAACAAATAAAAATAGATATATACAGACAGGGCTTCTAGATAATGGTAGCCCCACTCCCATGGCTAGTGATATTCATTTATGGGCTAGTAAATATCTACTACTGCCATGCCCAACGGCTAGTGAAAACAAAGTTGTCAAATGCTGCATTTAAGTCTATTTTGTAAATATGAATATCCTGTCCCCACCAAAAAAAACCAATGTTCGTGTTTTCTATATCCCTCTTTACGTAACATATCTGATTATTACTATCATTTAGGTTAAACTGTATTAATTAACTTAAAGTAAATTAGCGCTAGTGAATTTTTCATCTTGGCTAGTAAATGTTTTAAATCACTGACCCCATGGCTAGTGGATTTCATAAACATTCTAGAAGCCCTGATACAGAATTCACTCTGGTCATAGAATTTTTATTGGTCAGGTCAGGTCATAGGGTTTAACGTGCACATTCAGAGCAAGCTGTTGTAGTGCACGCCTGTCATGGGTGCAAGTGCTTGCGAAGCAAGCTCTTCTGTCCAAGACAGAAAGTTGGGTGGGGGGGGGGGAGAGATGACCACCTGCACTGGCAGGTGCAAGGGAGCACAAGCAGTCCGACTGAAATCGGTAGCAGGTGGGAGTGGGTGGTGGTGCTATGGAATTTTGAATGGAGCATTAATAAGCCAAAGAGAAAAAAAGTGCGCAGTTTGATTTGAGGAAATTTTGGCACGAATTTTGAACGGTCAATCTAAATTGTAAAAAAAGCATTCGAGCTAGTATAGGTTTTGACTTAGTATATTGAGAGTAGCTCATTAATTAGACCTAGGTGTTGCTGTGGTGACTCCCTAGGTTGCCCATGGGTTATCTATTTGTAGTCATTTATGACCATCACCAACATGGCCCGTTGATTTGATACCTATTTATAACTAACGCCTTATATGATCAAATAAAATTTCTGCCAGCTGAAGTCGAAACTAAACCATAACTCAATTGTGGTTTATTTCCTTCTAGGGAAGGAAATATTTTATTTAATGACGCACTCAACACATTTTATTTACAGTTATATGGCATCAAACACATGGTTAAGGACCATACCTATCTTGAAAGAGGAAACCCGCTGTCGCTACTTTATGGGCTACTCTTTTCAATAAGCAGCAAGGGATCATTTATATGCACCATCCCAGGATAGCACATACCACAGCCTGTGATGTATACTAGTTGTGGTGCACTGGTTGGAACGAGAAATAGCCCAATGGGCCCACCGACGGGGATTGATTCTACACCGACCGTACATCAAGCGAGCACCTTACCACTGCGCTATATTGTCCAGAGTATTGTTTACCAAATTAACGAATGTTTTCAATATTAAAAATATTAATCAATCTTACAAATTATTTTTAATTAAATGTCTCTCATCATTTACTATTACTTTGTGTGATAATCTCACATCTGATCTTGTCACGTTATATAACTTATAACACAAACACACATGGCGATCCCCTGTCCCGGATAACTGACTTACAGCATTTACAAGTTTCTTGTCATCAATAAAAAACCCGCTATTGTTTTGGAATAAAGGTGAGTTTTATTAAGATTCTTAAAAATAACACATACCGGGTATTGAAGATGGTTAAAACCATTTTAAGTATTAAAATATGCAATATCGATCTTTAGCATTGTATGATTAGCAAACAGTGTTACGCGTAAAACCGTATGAAGTGTTATAATATTTTTTAAGCCTTCATTACGAGATTACGCCTAATCAAATTTAATAATAATATAAGAATTTTTAAATAACCAATATTGTGTGTTTCTGATATCGTACTAAACAAGTAACTGTAGGTAGAATAGGTTTGGGATTTTATGGTGGGTGCCACTGCTGGATTTTTTTATACCATAATATTTACTCCTCCTTTGAGGCCATCCTTTAAAAAAATGTTGTCCACTACCGACCAGTAGTTTCAAAATATTGGTAAGTAGGTAGGGATTATTATTATTTATTTCACTTCATTCTGTGACACATTAATGTAGTTTTTTCAAATATTTCCACCAGATTCTGTTTAATGATTTAAAACTAAAAACTTTATAGTTCATTAAGTGCTATCACGTAGTTTTAATAAGTGTATATTTCACAGCAGGCTTAAAAGCTTACGTTTTACAAAACACACTGTAAAACAACATGTTTAAGTAAAAATAAATGATTTAGCTTTTTTCTCTTATGGGGCTACCAATTTTTACTGCGGACTACTAGATTTTATAACCTGGTAGACCACTGGGCTACCGCTGAAAACAAAACACTAACGTCAACATGTTTCCTTGTATTTTATGATGGGAAAATAGGCAAACAACAAAAACCCTACATTTTGTTAATTAGCAATATAATGACACAAAATAGCAGCCAGCGATGCTTTGTGTCCTAGATCTTATTGAAGTCAATATACATGTATACGTGGACCAGCCTCAGTGGCGTCATGATTAGGCCATCGGTCTACAGGCTGGTAGGTACTGGGTTCGGATCCCAGTCGAGGCATGGGATTTTTAATCCAGATACCTACTCTAAACCCTGAGTGAGTGCTCCACAAGGCTCAATGGGTAGGTGTAAACCACTTGCACCGATCAGTGATCCATAACTGGTTAAAAAAAAGGCCATGGTTTGTGCTATCCTGCCTGTGGGAAGCGCAAATAAAAGATCCCTTGCTGTTAATCGGAAAGAGTAGCCCATGAAGTGGCGACAGTGGGTTTCCTCTCAAAAATCTGTGTGGTCCTTAACCATATAACCGTAAGTAAAATGTGTTCTTTCTTTCTTATACATGTATACGTGGTTGACCATCTAGTATACATGTGTAATTTCTGTCATTATCATGATGTTATTAATTGTTTTGTCTAAACACAAGGGAAGCTAGCTCAATGCAGCTACGGTGTCATCTACTATAATTATTTGGACACAGGGCTCAACTTTAGCAGTATCCCATGGTGTTTTTACTAAGTTAAATAACATTTATTTCCTAAAATATGATTTTTTTTGTTGTATATATATACAAAATTATTTGAAGACAGAATCCAGTTTGGAAATCTTACAAATATTAAGACGACCTGAAACACATTGTTCACAGACATTGTTATTCTAAAGAAAATATATTTAATATGTAACTTAAGTTTAGTCGTAGGAATATTGTATTACTATTAGTTGGAAACATCTTACAATGCAGCAAACTCAGGAATGTCCCCTTAATTTATATCTTTTATTACCATTTAGTTACCACATCAACAAAAATAGTTATTAAATTGTGAATATAAATCAATGAAAAAACAAATCAAAGACTGAAGGAATGTTCTGTTCAAAATATCAAATATTCACAACCAATTGGCCAATTTTCAGTGCACACCCGAGCCCCACACTTTTATGGAATATAATAAAAATGTACAATGTAGTAAAATATCTACACACCCCATAATATTACCTGTCTGGACATTTTTAAAAACATGAAGTGCTGCACTGCAGAAAAGGAGGAAACTACAACGTGGCCTATCCTTTACCCATGATTTCCTGGTTCAACAGCCATAATAACTACCCTGAAGTTTCAATACCATGCT
>JAECMU010088993.1:0-11392 GCA_016106625.1 Dracogyra subfuscus
ACCCTGTTGTCTACGTGGTGACAACATGTTTCTTCATTCCTTGAAGTACCGGTTTTGGCCATCATTATGTTTGACACATCTGTATGTTCACTATATAAACTAGTATATATTACCAAATTAAATGTTGTTTTAGTTATAGCATTTTTATGACATGTATACATTATAAATAAAAAGTCACACCAGATGAGTAGACATTTCCTTGAATGACATTAGACCCAGGATCACCTTAAGTGCACTGCTACCGTATGATCATTGGCACTAAAATCATTTCTTAAAACATGGCCCAGTCTTCGCTATTTAAGGGGAAGGTATCACTATGGCTCCCCATCACTCTGGCTCCCCATCACTATGGCTCCCCATCAGACTGGCTCCCCATCACTATGGCTCCCCATCACTATCTTGAGACTTGTGATTTCTAGCTATCCTGAGCATGTGAATTTAAGTACTTCAAAAAGGTTCAATATCAATGCTCAATATGGTTATTTTTCTCATCCCTAGGCATGCAAGACAGGCATATTTCATGATGTCAGCCCATGCGGAATACATCTGTCTTGCATGACTTTGTGACTTCTATAGTTTGAGCTGATATTAACATAGGGTGACGTCACGTAAACAGCAAAATAACGCAATAAATTTTTTTAATTTTTTTCATAAAAAGAAGGAAACCTGTCATAATGAAATTATACTATCATTTTTTATTTATATATAAACCATTTTTGGGTACAATCTTTTCAATGATTATAATTATTTTATTGTAAGATAAATTTTTTAGGATTTTCATGTTTTCCCAAAATGCTTGTTTTTCATCGACTGGATGGGAGAAAATTAATCCTCCATTATGTATCCATGTGCGACAGGACTATTCCAACCTCAGGTACATAATATGCTGTCAGGGACTCTGCAAGCCTCATCCATGACAACAAATGATGTACCCTCGGGTGGATTTATATATATTTTTTATTTATTTAACGACGCACTCAACACATTATGATTACGGTTATATCGGTGTTGGACATATGGTTATGTCGAGAAAAAAACCCAGTGGTTAGCTGACGGGGATCGATCCTAGACTGACCGTGCATCAGGTGGGCGCTGTACCACTGGGCTATGCTGCCCGCTCCTCTGGTGGAACAGCGCTGTCCCACATGAACACATACATGTATGAAGGATTCTTTTGACCTTTAAATGGTTGGCCATAATCTAAATTAGGGGAGCAATTAATAACTCTTTCAATTTGTTTTCATGGGGAGGTCTGCTTCGTGCCTCAGACCAGTGATAATTATATACCGGTAGTCATACTAAGACCTGTTTTTCAGAACGGACCACAAATGTTGCATTTTTGTCAGTCATATTGTCCCCACCAATAATGCGAAATAAAGCTTATTACACACAATTCATGAAAGAAAAAAAGAAATGCTTTATTCAATGACACACTCCACACATTTTATTTATGGCTATATTGTGTCAGACATATGGTTAAGGACCACACAGATTGTGAGAGGAAACCCACTGTCGCCACTTCATGGGCTACTTTTTCCGATTAGCAGCTAGGGATCTTTTATTTGCACTTCCCATAGCCAGGATAGCACAAACCATGGCCTTTGTTGAACCAGTTATGGATCAGTGGTCGGTGCAAGCGGTTTACACCTACCCATTGAGTCTTGCGGAGCACTCACTCGGGGTTTAGAGTCTGTATCTGAATTAAAAATCCCATGCCTCGACTGGGATCTGAACCCAGTACCTACCAGCTTGTAGACCGATGGCCTAACCACGATGCCACCGAGGCCGGTCAAAATTCATGAAAATCTTTGGAATAAAAACTGAATTAACATTTTGATGATCTATTAATATACATTTTAAAAATAAGGAATTGATAAACAAATAATGTTGATGAAAATATTTACTAAAGCAAACTTACTACACCTGGCCAAGTGTGATCACAAATAGACAGGTGCAATAAATGTTGTAGTCTATATGGCAGTTAAATAATTTAAAAGAGAACAAATTGCAATTTATTATGTTTTGGTTATATTACTGTAAACTGTATTAATATTGCGACGTATTTTTTGTGTGAATGTATACTTTAGCGCATGTTCGCGATGTGTAAATTTTGCTAACAACTGTTGACAGCTAAAAAGGAAAGTGGATAAAGACAGCTCACTGTAATTGTTATAAAGTCACGGTCTGTAAATCAATATTGTATTATCCTACATCAAGCAGTTGCACCTGGTACAGAGTCTATAGAGGGGATTAGGCCCTACCCACCTCACCTGTATTAGAATCACAACTCACAGCTTCAAGTTGTTAACTGTTAACACCCTTTGGTAGATAAAACAATAAACGATTAGTCGCCATCGATTGAAGTTACATAAAACAATTATCGATTAGTCGCCATCAAGGAGAGCTCGTGTATAGGCAGTGCCTGTTGAGTGAATCGTTTTCTGAATTTTATTGTATATTGTTTGTGTTTTCCTTTATGGTTTACTAGAAAATCGAGACATCACATTAAGCACACTTCCAACTGGATAATAGTGCGTGCGTATTAATTTTGCGACAGAAGATTCGACGCGAACGACGCAAAATGTATACGCACACATTTTGTTCACGGTTTACAGTATATAGAGTAATGCTAATAGCTTTTAGTTTTTCATTCCATGATTTTTCAAGAATAGTAAGCCTAAAATGGTTAAATATACTTCGCATTAGGATTTTAGTAACTTTTCCAGGCAATAGAAATATTTTCTTAATTCTATCTGTATACAAAAACAACAACCAGATATGTAAGATATATATTACACATTTATTGCTGTATACAAATACTATTATATTCACAGGTCACATGATTCAAACATGTAACTAATCACATGCTTTGTACTATTTTTACACAGACTTGACATGTTAGCACCCTTGGGTACCGTGGTTTTTACATACAAAAAACTTGGTCACCATTTTCTGTTTACGTCTGTGGACACGAGTAAAAAATAACTGTAATATCTGTTAGACACATGGAGTGAAAGCACTAATATAGAAAAGACAAAATATGTCGAGCACATCTTCACTGAAATACTTTGTTGAAACCGATGTTAATACAGACTAGATTAATCACTCTTTCATTTTTTTAAAGTAAAAACCAAATAATATTAACATTTGTTTTCTTCTTCTAAAAATCATAGCTTTCCTTGAATATAAATGTTTTATGAAGAGAATTAAATCATTAATATTATTACATTTAAAGTCTCCAAGAAACCAGGTATTACAATTTATTTTGTTCTTTTTTTCATCTTAGACCTAGAAATAGCTCTCACTGAATATAAATTCCAGATAAAGGTAATGTTTTATGAAGAGAATTAAATACTTAATATTATTACCTTTAAAGTCTCCAAGAAACCAAATATTACAGTTTATTTTTTTATTTTTTTCATCTTAGACCTAGAAATAGCTCTCATTGAATATAAATTCTAGATAATCAAAGGTAATGTTTTATCAAGAGAAGCAAATTATTGGTATTAAAACATTTAAGACACCAATGACTTTTCTCTATTGTGTGTTAAAATGGTACTAAAGCCAAAACGACCACCATGTCTGTCAACTATGGGTACCATTTGTAGCACCATTAAGGATGTTTAAAGCCATTTGTTTTTACCTCTAGTGTTAAGACAAATCCTTGTTATATATGATGACCCAAACTTCCTTTTATGAATTTCAAACATTCACTGAAAACATAGGTAATAAAATGCTGCCTTTCTTATTCATGAATACTAAAATGTTTTTCTTATTTTTGAAATTTTGCTATTATCAACACCTAACTGGTTATTTAAATCTTGCTTTTTGCTCAGCTAGGACAGATTATATATAAAATGTTAGACTATTTTACATATTAATTCCTCATTCATATCTGAAATATTAAAAAAAAAAAAAAAAAAATTTGTAATAAAAAAAACTAAAATGAAAAATGGTAAATACAATGTACATTTGAATTTGATTCACAGTATATCATAATTAAAACTTATGGGCATCTCCTGTTGTACAAAAACAAATAAAATAATCAAAGATCAAATTATTTACGAACTAACCATGTGCTGTGAAATAAAACAATTCTGTTTTTAATGCAGTTACACTTTTTTTTAACATTTTCTATAGCTTCACAAAACTGACATATGATCACATACTAACTTCATGACCATAAGTATCTAAAATGCATTGCATTTTAATAAAATATTTTCTGGAAACAGAATATGTTTTCACTAAAAACATTTGTAGCAAAATGAACTTAAATAGTGCAGAAAGAATACAAAACAAAACAAGAAAAACAAACAGGTAAAATAGTGTTATAAAAATGCCGACCACTATACTGTATAAATGAATCAAACGGGAGAGTGGATGGGTTTTGAAACCATGTTTTTAATGGCTTGTACATGTGGCTGAGTGATGTTAAAATGCAGTTATTTTATTATGTCAGTGCACGTACGTGTATGTAAGCTTGACCAAGTGAGTCAAGTCAACTCAATAATATCAATATATACACATGTAGTTTGAAGCTTGTAAATCAAGAGCTTTAAATTTACATGTGATCCAAGTTTGAATAATTTGGTTTTGGATACAAATAAAATATTCTATAAATTTGGTCTATATAGCCATAATGCACTTCTTCTTTTTTCAATCTATTTAAATTAGTACAACTTATTCCCACTTTATTTGGGCTATAGACTATAATCATCTTATTATGTAAATATATAAATTATTATGATGATTAACCAGATATAAATAATGGTAATTGGATAATTGTTAAGTCTTCATACATTTGCATAACAATTATACTCACAACCAGTTGGTTTTTTGTATTGACACATACAAAGGCATAAGTGGCACTTTTAAAGATGGTTACATGTATTTCCAATAACAGACAAAACATGGGAGGGGTGGCAAGATTCCTTCTTGTTTTTATATGGACACATTCATTTTAAAGAGTTTTCGCCCTGAGAAATCTTTGCTGGGATTTTTTTCATCACACTGGTACATTTTTTAACTTCTTGGTTTTTTTTGCCATTTCAAAGATGTTTTTGGAACACATTGGTATGCAAAAGCCAGTGGAATATTTTATGTTATAAGACCATTTGAGAACATAAAAGTAGGGGTGTGACAAGAATTGTAAAACTGGAAAAACATTACTGTATTTTGTCTCCAAAGATACACAACCAATGTATGTGGGGAGGGTGGGGAAAGAGAGGTGCCATTCTTTCAAACATGTAAAGATCTTATTCTACAATAAGATACAAATATCCTTATGGTAGACTGAAACAGTTATGCCATTCTTTCAAACATGTAAAGATCTTATTCTACAATAAGATAAAAATATCCTTATGGTAGACTGAATCAGTTGTTAAAAAAAATCATGTAATCAACATGCAAAAATAAATTTCATTTGTATAGTCATTATCTGCAGCTTAATATTTCATCTTTTTAATTAAAAAAAAGAAGAAATCATAAAAAGATGTAAGCAAAGACTTGACTCTTATCAATCCATAAAGTGACAGATTTTGTATCCAATCATTTTGTCAGAACTGAACAAATCATACTAATGTATTAAAACACTTGTTCACAACAGTGTTTTTTCCCCTCAACTTCAGAACAAAAATATCTACACACAACCTTGTTTAAATAAATGCACTTGAGTACTTTGGTCAGAATGGCACACACATCTGGTGTCGACTGCATCTGTCTTGTTGAAGGCCAAGTAGTACAAAAATATTCTTAATGAAGAACTCTATGAAGATAAGAAATCGGCATGAGACTACGACTCATACGAGGTCTATATTCTTGAATGTCAGTAAATAAATCCTCTGTGCATCATCATCAGTAATTTTAAATTCAGTTGGTATTCAAAAGTCAAATGCCATGTAGAATTCTTCGTGGAATTCTGGCAATATTCTATAATGCAATGATAATAACAGGTACATAGTTAATGAGGAAAAGTGGAGTTCACTCCTGGCCTTTTCCGTCTACATAAATGTCACAGTCTGTCTGAAGAATAAAAATCAATGATCTTGGAGACTAACTGCCAGGTGATGTCAGTGATGAGTAATAAGTCTTGGACACTAGCTGTTCCAGGTTTGACTGGCCGGTTTAATGTGGTTTGGAAATGGTTGTTAATGCAACAGTTTGAGCATGTAACAGTGGTCGGACATCCCTCGGGATGTCGTAATATCGTGGAAGTCGTGGATTGCTGATGACGTGCTGGTGGTGAACCTAGATGGGTTTGTCTTTCCCATCCTCGGGATTGGCCACTCCATCTTCGTTGGTCATCACCGTGACGAGGGTACCCACCTCCTTACCCACTTGACCAGCCAGGTGGAACAGATTGCCCACATTATTGGGGCCTACAAAATAAGATGGAAAAAAAAGTAGTGTTACTTGAGCATGAAAAAGAAAACTTGAAACAAATTTTAAGTTTGATGGACTCACTTAAATTTCTCAATAAAAGAATGTTGCAGGTGTTGTCACCTAGTGTACAACTTACTTGACTACACGAGTATCATGTGAATGTGTTGTGTTAATAAATGTTGTTACACGATTATTTTCGCATATAAAAGTAAACTTGAAACAAATGAAGTCTAATGAAGTCTAATGGACTAATGGATGTTGCAGGTGTTGTCACCCAGAGTAGAATGTACTTAGCTCAGATCTATAACACTATATTGTGTCAACGTCTTGTGTTAATAAATGTAGAAGGAACTGGAGTCTGGTGGACTCGCATACATTTTCCAATAAAAATAAATGTTTCAGGTGTTGTCATCTAGTGTACAACGTACTTGTGTTAATAAATGTAAACATATTTTTTGTTTATGGTGTGCATGGAAAGAACTCTGATCAGAGATGGAAATTATTTGACAAAAAATAAATTTGAAAAACTTCAGGGACAAAGAAAAGGGTCAGTTTTCATTTAAAACCAAAATCTAGAAACATCTGGAAATGGGGTTTAATAAAGTCAGTCACTGAAAACAGTGAAGTGATGATATAAAATGTACCTTTAGTTCTGTCCAGACTGAAAGAATTTCCTTCTCCAAGAATATCACTGAGTTCCTCATCATGACTTGAGTTCATCAGAGTGGTGCCTGAAACAGAAACTTAATATTAACAAGCATTCTGAAAGTACTGCTAAAACAATACACATCCCCTACAAGGCCCCAACATATTTTTGTATCTCCTAAGTTCAAGGGACAAGCTGATGGGGAATGGCAGGTGTGTGGCACAGATAGCCACAAGAGACAAGCACCTGTCGCGGTTGGAGAGACAAGGACTGGGATGTGGAGGTGGACAGCGAAAGAAGTTGAAAGACAAAGAGGAGTTGCCAGATCGGGAAGAAATGAGATGGAATTCAAAGGAGAGAAAAGTAAGGGGGCAGTGGGATAAAAAAATAAAAATAAAAATAAATAAAAAAAAGGTCAAGGGACATAACGCTGTCAAAAATGGCTATACCGTGAAACTCCTCCGAGGGAATTCCGGTTTACAGAGGGTCCGCTTTTGAGAGCTTTCACTTTATTTGAATTCAATATCAATATGTAAAACAGACAGAGAAACAGACAGAAACAAAACATATATTTCTCTCTGTTTGGACCGGCAGGGGCCTAATAAACATCAACATCAGTGCAGCTTGTTATTGTGAAAATGTATACTAGATAGAAATATTTGCATGATGTGGAAATATTTACTGGTTTAGCATTGCCAACACAATTTTGTAAATCTGCTAATTTTAAGGGACAAAACATTCGTCATAAATGGGCCAATCCTCTTAAATGTCAAACTTGATATTTATGGAACTCTTTATAATAAAACTACATACAAAATATTTCATCTCAGGATCTTAATGCATTGCACCAAATAATTCTGGAATAAAACAAACCTTTATATGTGTCCATGTGGGACGGCAATTCCACCTGAGGGTACATAATTAGTTGTCAGGTACGAGACTTGCCGAGTCCCTGACATCATGTTATGTACCCGAGGGTGGAATAGCCCTGTCCCACATGGATACATAATGGAGGAATGTTTGCTGGATCATCCAGTAGATGAAAAACAAGCATTTTAGAAAAACGTGAAAAACCTACATTTAAAAAAAAAAAATTCTTACAATAAAATAATCATAACCATTGAAAAGATTGTACCTAAAAATGGTTTACATTAAAAGTATAAAGCGAAAATGATAGTATAATTTCATTATGACAGCAGGTTTTCTTGTTTTTATAAAAAATAAAAAGCATTTCTTCATTATTTGGCCGTTTACGTGATGTCACCTAATGTTAATATCAGCTCAAACTACAGAAGTCACGTGGTCATGCAAGACCGATTTATTCTGCATGGTCTGCCATCATGGAATATGCCTGTCTTGCATGGCTAGGAATGGGAGAAAACTACCTGTATGTGGGACAGATAAAGAGACTCGACCGCTCCAAATGAACCAGTAGGGGACTACTAATTTACCAACACAGACTTGATTGTGTCTAAGATGGTCAAAACAGACAGACAGATATACATGTAGCGTGTATAAAGACACTCATACCTGACACATGTCCATTCCCATTCATCTGTGGGGTGGACTCTAGGTTTGGCGTGAAGCGGTATCGTGCCGGCCCGCCTGGTAGAGAGCTCACAGAAGAGGAGGGCGTGGTCATGGGGCTGTCTCTAGACGACGAGTTCATCGACATCGGAGTGCGTGGATCCTGAGGCTGAATTCAATCATTAACAAAAATATCAACAAAAAACCCACACAATTAAACAATAAATAATAAAAACAGGTTTTTTTTAAAAAGTAAAGTTTGTTTTTATTGAACGACGACACTAGAATACATTGATTTTTTATCTTATCATCGGCTATTGGACATGAAACATATGGTCATTCTGAAACTCGCTGTTGCCACATAGGCTACTCTTTTACAATCTTTTTTTGTGCTTCCCACAAGCAAGACAACACAAACCATGGCCTTTACTGAACCAGTTATGGATCACTGGTCGGTGCAAGTGGTTTACACCTACCCATTGAGCCTTTGCGGAGCACTGACTCAGGGTTTAGAGTCGGTATCTGGATTAAAAATCCCATGCCTCAACTGGGATCTGAATCCAGTACCTACCAGCTTGTAGACCGATGGCTTAACCACTGCACAACCGAGTCTGGTCAAGGTTTTTTTTAAAGTGCATTCCATCACACAACTAATGAATTAAGCTGTGTTGTAAATTCAATTAAATCATAATGATTTTTTATTGTACTCAGAATGATAAGAATAATTAAAGTTAAAGCTTGTTTTGTTTAACAACACCACTAGAGCACTTTGATTTATTAATCATCGGCTATTTCATGTCAAACATTTGGTAATTCTGACATATTTTCTTGGAGAAAAAACTTGTTAAATGTTCCTGTTAATAGCAAGGGATCTTTTATATGCATCATCCCACAGACAGGATAGCACATACCATGACCTTTAATATACCAGTTGTGATGCACTGGCTTAATAATATAAAAAGTCAACATAACACAAACTATAAATCATAAAAGCTATTTTCTTAAAGTGCATTTCGGCACATAACTAATACATTATGTAGCATACAATTAAACTGTATTGTAAATTCTATTAAATCATAATTTATTTAGGTTTTACTCCGAATAATAAGGATAACTATAACTTATGGCTAACAGCTATTACAACAAGACACAACATGAGAACACAGCCAGTTACACGTTATTTCAGCTTGCGGTAACATCCTGTGTATTAACAAGGATTTGTATGACAATTCATTACCAATCATAATGAGTTTTAGTGTTTCAATGTATTTAAGAAATTACTGTTTTTAACTATACTGATGGAAAGAAATAAGGGAACACATCAAAATGTAGACCAAATTTAATTCACAACTAGTGTGATAATGTCTGTATTTCATACCAAGTTGTAATGTGGGATTGAATGTCTGTAGTGTTGAATGTGCTGCCTAGGTGTTCACAGTCAACTTCTGACAATATCAATTGATTTTTGATGCAATAATTATTTCTTATTGCTATTTGTGTTTATTTATTTCCACGAGAATTATCTGCACTGCACCCCCATTTTGAAACAACATTTACTGTCAAGTGCATAAATGCTAATCCACTTATGTGTTGGTAAAAACATAAAAACATTAAAAAAATTAAAAAATAGAAATAAAATAAAAACAAAAAATAAAAATAAATAACAACCAAAAAAACCTAAATATGAACATCAAAACTTAACAAATGCCAAATTCAAAGTCAAAAATAGAAACTTACCTTGATTTTGACAACCATGTTTGTTCAACACAAATTACTGACAACAGACTATAAACCTCTAACAATTTATTTTTTATGAACTCCCTCTATAAACTCCACCAAGAAAATGAACTGTAAGGCTCAATGTTCTCTTACCAACTCTTAGAAACCCCACCAAGACCTATCAGAACATGTCGATCTTCAAAGAAAATGAATAAAACTAGATAATAATAATATAAAAAAATGTTTAATCTTTTTTAAATGAGTGCTATACCTGACCCATGCAGTTCTGTCAAGACGTGCACCAGGTTATTCAAGTAAACAGATAAGAAACTCACTGCTGGGTCACGGGGAAGATAACTCCCTGCATTGGTCATGCATCATTTAACGAGGATTTTCAGTGTAATTTGATAGAGATGCACAGACTTCCCCCAGGAACTAAGTTCCAGAAATAGGTATTAGATAAGTGGTAAGTAATTAAGGAACATGTAACACCCCGTGGAGCGTTCAACTGGGTTTGCGGTTATCTTGGAAAGTATCAGATTGGACAATCTTTTAAACTGTACAAACAGAATCTGAACAGATGCCAAATTTCAAAATGTACTTCAAGTTATATTCAAGTTATTCAAGTGATTCTTCTAGAAATGTATAGTACTAGTAGTACATATATATCACAAAATAATTAAAAAAATTAAAAATTGTTTTTGATAAATATATTTTAACTTTATTAAAACATTAAATTTTGCAGCTCGTAAAAATAATGAAAAGTTATTATGTAACTTTCTAATTTAACCCCTATTATATACTTTAAATGATGTATATTCCATATATTATATATTTTATTTATTAAAAATTATTAGAGCTGCATATAGAAATACAGTGTACAAATAATTAGTTTCATACTTGGTTTGTGTCATAGTTCAAACAATTTTACACCAATTTCAACAATTGATGTAATTGCTTTTAGTGCTAGCCAATGATTAAACAAACATAGATTGTCCCATTCTTGGTGATATACTGATTAAGCCACTTAGCTTGAGTCTAATATAGTACTGTGTTAATATTCGCACCCCGGTATACTGACTCAGTGGACTTGGTGATATACTAATTAAGCCACCTAGT
>JAECMU010089023.1:0-14424 GCA_016106625.1 Dracogyra subfuscus
TGTCACGGTCGGTTTGGCGGCATAATCTCTAGGGGAAATTTAGGGCAAATAGAGAATCAGTTAGGGCAAAGTCAGCCTTCTGAGCACAATAGCAGGGATAAATGTATGGTGCATGGCCCCCGCACCCCACCCTCTCCGCTGTTCCAAGACCTTTACAAATATAATCTAATGAATGTTGTTTACTGCGATACACATAGGAAAACGTAGAATACAAAGGCTGAACCAAATGTCAGAAACATGCTTTAATATCAACATTACTCATGCAAAATGATTTAGCAAAACCTAAATATAAACAAAGCTGACGAACCGTTGTTATGTATTGTTCCTAAATAGTGTATTGACGAAACAGAGAATAATATTAAGCCACTATCCTCCAGCAAACATACCTGTCCAGGAAGGGACGTAGCCCAGTGGTAAAGTGCTCGCTTGGTGCGCGGTCGGTTTGAGATCGATCCATGTCAGTGGGCCCATTGAGCTATTTCTCGTTCCATACGGTGCACCACGACTATATCAAATGTCATGGTATGTGCTATCCTGTGCATGGGATGATGATCCCTTGCTACTAATGGTTTTCTCTCTAAGACTACATGTCAAAATTACAAAATATTTGACATCCAATACCCGAAGATGAATACATCAATGTGTTCTAATAGTGTCGTTAAACAAAACAAAACAAACAAACATACCTGCCCAGCCTTCCACATATTACGCTTACAAAAAGTAAAAGTTTCTTTTATTTAACGACACTGTTAGAGCACATTGATTTATTAATCATCGGCTACTGGATGTCAAACATTTCGTAATTTTGACACATACATACTTAGAGTAGAAACCCGCTACAGTACAGTTGGTTAGTTGTTAGTGGTCAGTGGTTAGTGAGAAAGAAGAGAATGTAGTGATCTTACATCTACCCACTGAGTCGTTAAAACTCGCTCTGGGTGAGAGTCGGTTCCGGGCTGCGAACCCAGCACCTACCAGCCTTATGTCCGATGGCTTAATCACGACGCCACTGAGGCCGGTGCTGAACTAATGAGCAGAACAGAGCGAATGTTTCAGGAATAAATAATAATTAGCGGACGCACAAAAACAAAAGAGTGTGTAGGAGCCATGGTTCTTCCAACATGTGCGTGTAAGCTGGTCTTCTCTCGTTCCCAGGAGACTCGTTCAGATGGCGTACGGCTGGATCTTGTGCCAGACTCCGTTATCGTGAATTACTCGTACTTCGTTGACAGATGCTAGACGTCGGCGAAATGATGCCTCGCAGGTCTCATTACAGTGTTGGAAAGAAAAGAAAAGGATTATGTGTTTAACGATACCACAGCAAGATTTTAGATCTTGGCGATTTGATGTCTAACTTTGTTTTCTATTTTAAAAGATAGTGGTGAGGGCCTGCCACGCCACATAGACTACTCCTATCGAATATAACCAAAGGATCTTTTATTTTAATATGTTTTTCTTATTAAGTGTTTATAATAACATTAACAACTGGGCCCAATTTTACAAAACTTCGTAAGCCAAGCTTTGCACGTAAACTTAAATCTACGACTAAAGCACAATTCTTATTACTATTATAGTTCAACAAATATAGTTAGAAATACACATATTTCAATTTCGTTTGGCCTTAAAATGTCATTTTCTTCGTGAACTTGTCAATGTATGCCCGGTATAACTGCAACTTGAGCAAGTAGCAAACGTAAACATACAATGCTTTGCGAAATTGCCCCCTGATTAATAATTATTAATTCAAGTGGTAGTAGTAACGTATTTATGCAATTCCATCACTTTCATATAACACATCTTACATTTGAGTCTTGACAACTACACAACATTAAAAGACTAGAATTCCGTGTGATTGAATATCTCGCTAACCTTAAATTTATTCCTTTTTTTTTCCTTTTTTTTTATTGTTTAACGAAGTTCTCAACACATTATAATTACGGTTATATCGGCGTCGGACATATGGTTATGTCGAGAAAAAACCCCAGTAGTTAGCTGACGGGGATCGATCCTAGACCGACCGCGCATCAGGCGGGTAAATTGATTGCATGTCGCTCATAGTCGCTAGATCAAGCTACTGTATATCATGTAATTAGTTTTGTATGATGTTTAAATATGTTCTATGGATCACTGATCTGAAATAAAAATAGATTATTTTTATTATAGTTGCATCCAGGGACGTTCATCCCAATACTGATAATCAAAGTCAAATTTATTAACTTTTAACTTTTAATTTAATAAATTTCAAATTGCTTTAAAAGCCTTCAGGTGAACAGATACAACTATAAATCAAGTTGTATTGGTCTAGGACTTATATCTTGTAAACATATTATATAAATTTGAAAACATAATATTGAGCTAATGCTAATTAATAGTACTTCAATTAAAAATTAAAACTTTGACATTATATATTTTTTAAAACACGCATTGTAAATAACATAGATAGGCGCACCTGTAAACCAAGTTTCATTTATGTAGTATTTTAGTTTTTGAGACGTAAATTTAACGTTTGAGTTAAATGTAAACGTTAATACCGTCGCCGACGTCATTGAAAACATAATACCTTAATCTTGCTGTTTATCTACGTCATTGCAAGACAAACAATTCTCCATGATATAGCTACTCTTAAGCATTATATTCTGTTATTTTGCACCATTTGTGATACAATTTCTATAAAACCACTTCGAAACATTTGATAGAAAAAAGACAAGTTTTAGAAAATTCTAGGGTGCCCATAAAATATGTTCCCTATACAAAATTCGCAATGAGATCGTATAGCAGGCCACTATTTCATAAATTCTGAGATGATAAACATGAAACAGCTGAAGGGACAGCACACGCAAATTACTATTTTGCCCAACTGTTTAAACATTAGCTGAAACTGAAGGAACGCTAGTTTTCTTATGTATAGCTATGTTGCCATAATTCAGTTATATACCAAAATATCAATAACCAAAATATCGACCATCCCCAGTTATATACCAAAATACCAATAACAAATCGGACGTGGGGTGGGGGTGGATTCAGTGTGCACTGACCGCCCCCAGTGCTGAAAACGTCTTCGCATCCATGCACAAATGACCGAAACGTTCGAGCAAAACGAACTAGCACGAAAACTTTAATGTTTTTCACCATGTAAATGCGGAAGGCCGGGCAGGTATGTTTGTTTGTTTTGTTTTGATTATTTTACTCACACTCTGTTAGTTGTAAATCAATACAAACGTGAACATGCGTAGTGATTACTTTTGGAACCTATTATAGCTGACTAGTGAAAATGCAAATATTTTGTTATTTAGATTCGAACATTTTCGTTTACCTCCAGCTAAAATGGTCATACCAGCTCGACCCCACCTCCTCTTCCCCGACACACACACGAATGGGATCCAGGGCGCCTTTGATGTAGCAGGTCGATTAAAGTAATTATCGGGACAATCTGAAATTATATATTTTGTACCAAAATACGTTTCTAGTCATCAAGTAGGTCAACTAACTATCCGTGGGTGTACGCTTTCAAACATACATATCAAAAACAGATAAGGATATATAATATAAAG
The DNA here is from genome assembly GCA_016106625.1 of Dracogyra subfuscus. Classification (NCBI taxonomy): domain Eukaryota; kingdom Metazoa; phylum Mollusca; class Gastropoda; order Neomphalida; family Peltospiridae; genus Dracogyra; species Dracogyra subfuscus. The sequence continues at coordinate 3,552 of JAECMU010089023.1, forward strand.
GTCAATAAACTAATTAATGAAACAACACTTTTACTTCCAAAGCCAACGACGTGTTTACATAACCGGTGTAATGTTTACGGAAATGAATCTCATCAAACATGCGGAGACGTGTGTGCGCGCGTTTAATACTACATAGCCAGCTTCCGGTGAAATTGTGCCAACTGGAGGGAGATCGGGAATAAACTTGGGATGCTTTTATCTCTAAAAGGTTAATTGTTAGGCATGTTATCTTTAAGACGTGTGTATGTTGTGTATATCAAAATACACTAACAAAGTTAAACATTTTTAAGGTTGCTGACCCCAGAAATGTTAATGATACTAAAGCAATTTTACTGCAAAAAATAAGAGTAACACAGAATACTAAAAATAAAATAAGATACAATCAGAACAAAACCCCAAAACAAAACAAAACTGTTGGTTTAAAAAAGGAAGCAAACATCAACATAATTATATACTCTTCAAAAAAGTAGGAGAACTCTAATAAGAATTTACATTTGCCAAACTTGTAAGGTATATTAGCTGTGGGGAATGGGTATATGATAATAGTGAATTAATTGGGCAAACATTACAACCGGTAGTTCAGTATTACAGTAGGTTTTATGACCACCAAAGGTCTTGAAGGACGATTGGGTTCAGAAGTGAAATTTGAAAGCTGACGTTCTTTTTTATCAGTAAATCGCAAATTCAAACAATACAAATTAGATCAACAGAATTAAACAGATTGACTGTCTAGGACAGAACTTTCTGGCGACGTCAGATGTTGTGCTCATGGCAGGCGTGTTTGAGCAGTTCTCTGGTAGAAGCATGCTAAATAGTTCCCACGTGTCATGTGTCATGTCATAGGGTTTAACGTCACATTCAGAACAAGCTGTTGTAGCGCACGCCTGTCGTGGGCGCAAGAGCTTGCGAAGCAATCTCTTTCGTCCAAGACAGAAAGTGGTTGTGGGTTGTGTGGGGTTTTTTTTGGGGGGGGATGTAGGAGGGACCGTCTGCACTGGCAGATGCAAGGGAGCACCAGCAGTCCGATTAAGATCGGTAGCAGGCGGGGTTGGTGGTGGTGGGGCTATGGAATTTTTAATGGAGCATTAATTATGCCAAAGAGAAAAGGTGCGCATTTCAGTATGAAGGAATTTTGGCGCAATTTTTGAACGGATACTGACGGAAAAAAGGTTACAGAGCTAATATAGTTTTGGAATTTAGTAGATCGACAGTAGCTCGTTAATTAAACCTCATTGCTGCTGTGGTGCCTCCCGTTGTTGTTTGTCTTCCTTTTCCGTGTCACCAAGTACATTACCACCAGCAGTTTTTTGGTATTTCCCACACCTACACACGTCATTTTATTACTCTAGTAACGGAGCCAACTCGCTAAGTAGCAGTCATTCCTATTACAATATATAGAGGCTACATCATAGAGTTTTTTTAAAATACGATTTTTATGCCACGCAATTAGTTAAAATATAGTTTTCAAACATCACGAGTTGACACGAAAAATCGTATTCGAAAAAACACCATGAAATGGTCTATATATTATATACATGTACATATTTCCTATTCTTTGACAATATCTTGTACTTTTTGTTAATATCTTTCGTATATCCTATCTAAAACACATAACGGCATGACAAATTTCTTCCGATGAAACGTTTCCAGAAAATTTACTTCTTGATCATAGACTTTTAAAAACATAATTGAATTAAAATTATCTTTATTTATTAAATTAACATTTATTTGATAATACGGCTGTACCAATATACACAACAAAATGGATTCTCCTTCTTAATAAATAAAAATATAAAAATATAAAACACAACAAAAAAAGACCCGAATCGAACGCCGTTAAATTTTAACTTGCACGCAGTGACAAGACATTGTGTCATCATTATTTAGTTGTTTGCTTAATTTTCAAATTCGATCAGATGCATGAGTAATTACGGTTATATGGCTTCAGGCATATGGCTAAGGACCACACATATATTGAGAGAGGAAACCCGCTGTCGCCACTTTATGGGCTATTCTTTTCGATTAGCAGCAAAGGATCTTTTATATGCACCATCCCACAGACAAGATTGTACATACCACGGTCTTAGATATACCAATCGTGGTACACTGGCTGGAACGAAAAATAGCCCAGTGGGCTCACCGACGACGATCGGGCTAAAATTATATAGATATTCGGGCAAAATGCGATAACCTGATACCTATTCAATCGTTCGACCCACAATTATATTAGTTGTAAACATGTGTGGCAATTCGTTTTCAACCATATAGAGTTGTTTGATAGCATTGCTAATATAAATAAATGTTATCCCATTGCAAAATAATTATATATCCTCAGGACCTGGAAAGGGGCCCACTGTTATTTAAGCTACAGGCCCCGCGGATCTTTAAACCAGTTCTGTTGTACCCTACAGAGGACTATTTACGGAATAAATTATGAGTAAAGAGCCACACATTTGTAGAACAAGAAAGTGGGGCATGCAAGCACGTGTAATTGAATTTGTTCGCCGTACGTTGACTCACATCGATAAGTTGTTAGCACAAGTGAACCAGTGGATTTGGTGCCTAATATTTCTGAGAACGATATATAATTTTATGTGATTTTAACAACAAAGCTACTCGGCGGTCGTTAAGATTCCGACATGCTGTGACTAATGACCTTGTCAGTTGTGTTTCATTTTTGGCGAGTGACACACGGTCAAGGGATTTCGGGGAGGGGACTGGTGGATTCCCCCTACACACACATACACACCGTTTGTACTTTAGTTCAGTTTTATAGTGATAGGGAAGTATATTTGAAATATCACTGAATGTTGGAACAGATCTAACCCGGCCATAACACATGGAATTTATTCGTCGACATGCGCGACATTAACCAATGCTCGACGTACAAATGACATTTCGCAGGCGATGTTATTTTCTGACTGCCATGTTTTCTAGTTCTAACTACAAGTAATTTTGACATATAGTCTTAAAGACGAAACGCGGTAAATTTTCCAATTAATAGCTAGGGATCGTTTGTATGCACAATCCCACAAACAAGATAACACACACCACGGCGTGTGATATACCAGTCGTGGTGCACTGCTTGGAAGGAGAAATAGAAGACTAATAGCGATAGGAACCTATCAAGGAGTGGGGCACACTCAGGCGCCATTACACACGAACTACTATACAATACTATATAGAATTGGAATAGACAGCTAATTTCATTCAACAGAGTATATATATTGAACAAAATATGAAACTTCCGCTAACTTTGCTTGAACATAACTTGATGAAAACAAACCGGAGTAATAATTGTTATATATGCATTTAAAGAGAGTTCCATGATGGATCGTTTGGTGCAAAAATCATGGCCATAGGTTAACAGAAACTGGGAGACATTTTGATCAAGTGTGGTAGGGGTTAAAATAAAAAACACCCACTTAATAACGGGTGTAACCACCTCTTGAATTGACCACTGCAGTGCATCGCAAGCGCATAGAATTGACAAAAATTTTGATTTCTGCCTGTCGAATATTGTTCCATTCCTGAATGAGCGTTTGACGTTAGCGGGTGTGTTGGGATGACGCCTCAGTCGTCTGTCCAGACTAGATTACGAACGGTTTGCCAACTGATTCGGTTATTATGAAGACCAGGAGTGTTAGCAGCAGTAGCACTGGCAGTTTGGAATCGATTGCGCAAACGCGTGTTCATGATATAGCGGTCTTGACCACGCGTTGTAACACGCGGACGTCCACGACGTGGCATGTCGTTGGTGTTTCCTGTCGTTCGAAATCTTACGCGAAGATTTCGTATCACTCAACAAGAACTCCCATCATGCCTTGCAACATCTTCTGTCGATATGCCAGAATTAAGCATGCCAATCGCCCGTTCACGTACATTATTGAGTATTCTTGGCATACTAAACATTCTACAATGTAAAAAACGTTAATGTTTTTAAAAATTTTGAAGAGTTTTCGTTCATTTGACAACAATATCAGTAAGACAAGTAAAACAAATTGACCAAATACTACACAGGACATGTCGAACCATGCATGCACGTGCAAATTGAATTTCACGAATCCTGATAATACAGCTCAAGACTAATACTACCTATATAATTTCATTACACAACAAATTATTTAACACAACAAAATATTTAACACAACAAGTAGTATATGTACAAATCGGAAGTTTCTTCTTTTTTGTTCAGTATAGTCTGTGAAAAAAGCCCCGACGAAGACGGCGACAGTACTGGTTTCGTACACTAATGCTTTTTTTTGTTTTTTGTTTTTGTTTAACGACGCACTCAACACATTACAATTACGGTTATATCGGCGTCGGACATATGGTTATGTCGAGAGAAAAAAACCCAGTGGTTAGCTGACGGGGATCGATCCTAAACCGACCGCGCATCAGGCGGGCACTGTACCACTGGGCCAAGCTGCCCGCTGTACACTAATGCAGTACGTGCATAGTTTGGTGTTTTGTGAGGTGTAGAGACACTCCTTACTGATGTCGTCTTTAGCAGAATTTTTCCTATGCACTTCCCTATTTATCTTTAAGATACTGCGTGACAAATAAAATAAATTGCCATCGATCGTATCAATTAAAACAGAAAGTATGAACTTAGTTAATATATATTTGAATGTTACAAAATACGATCCAATAGTATGATTAGTCAGACTGATTAATTTACATGTATAATATGTGTGTGTGTGTGTGTGTGTGTGTGTGTGTGTGTGTGTGTGTGTGTGTGTGTGTGTGTGTNNNNTGTGTGTGTGTGTGTGTGTGCGTGCGTGCATTAAAGGGACATTACTGAGTTTGCTGCACGTTTCAAGATGTTATCGACTAACCGATACTTTTTAACGATTGTAATTACATATCAAATATATTGTTCTACATAAAATATCAGTGTCTGTATTTTAAACATGTTTCTGAAATTTTATTTCATTTCCTAAACGAAATTATTTGAAGACAAAATCCAGTTTGGCCTTCTTACAAATATTAAGACGACCAGAAACACATTGAATATACAGACACTGGCATTCTAAATAAGAAAACATATTTACTATATAAGTTTAATCGTAGAAATATTGTATTAGTCAGAAACATCTTTAAAGTCAGGAATGTCCCTTTAATATGTGTATTGTTATATTGTATTATCCTGCACTATATTGTGCAGTCGTTGTACATAAGGTATGTGGGGTTTGTTTTTGTGTTTTTTGTTTTTGTGTTTTTTTCCCCGACGAACTATAAAGCGCTAGGTAATAAAGTATGCCACTGATAATCCCTAATCCACCCCCCCCCCCACCGGCTACGCCACTGTAAAAAAGCTATGCAGTTTATTATTATTTGCACCATGTGTTTCTTTTGTCGGTTAGTATATTTCCTAAACAAGATAATAGGCCTGCTCTAACTTTAGCTCGTTTCAACTTAATGCCGTGCGTGTTTGCTGTTAAGCTTATACTAAATCACATATCTCGTGCAAAGGGCGCTTTTCCTTGACAATTTTAATGAAAACAAACTTGACCTAGACAACCACCTAATCTTCTGTGGTGCAGATATCCTATATAAACAACCAAACAAAGTGTAAACAAAAAGAAACAGGATTTCGTTTAATTTTAAAAAGGACATTTTAGACGATGAGCCATATATGCGAAATCTTCTGGAGTTTGAGTTTGCTTTGATGAGCATGTAGAGAAAGCAGACATTAAATGGGTATTAAAAGTAAAATTAACGAAATTCTTTAGGAGTTATTCTTCTGAACATGGCACTAAACACTGATCGTTAGAGACATTTGGTCCTCGTCCAAATAATATGGTATTTCTCGTTAAACTGTAGTTTCTGGCATGGCGTGATCATTTCTTTAAATGTGAGAGGGACCTAGCTCAGTCGGCAGAGCGCTCACCTAGAGTGTATAGGCTAAAAGGTACTGGGTTCGTACCCTAATGTAGTCTCCGTAATGCTATATAACAGTACGTGCATAATTTGCCGTATTTTGTGGGTGCATCGGTCGAAGAATCGACACATAAAACAAGTTATCTGATTATCTGATTTTCCTATCCTAACCAGTGCTCCACAGCTAGTATATCAAAAATTGTTTTATGTGGGAAAGCTCATGGAAAGGTTCACTTGCTGCTAATGGAAAAACGTAGCGGGTTTTCTCTGAAGTCTACAGTTTAGAATGACCAAATATTTTACATCTACTAGCCGATGATTAATGTGTTATAGTAGTATCATTAAAAATTAAGTCTTACGAAATTGTTTAATTCATTAGTTACCTTCTAATCCCAAATATCCTAATACTATTTGGAGACAAGTAAATGCTCATGTCGATGATCAGTCAAAGTGTTCTGAATATCGCCAATAGGATGGATTTTTAAAAACACCTACTATTTATGAAAACCTCTTATTGTTAAAATTAAATATGCGAAAAAAAAGTTCACAACAAGACTCTGTTTTGAGCTTTTATAGACATAGGACAGCAATGTTTGAAATGGATGTCAATACATTATGGAATAGCCGTACTATGTTTTTAGATTTGCGGACGTATATCTGTGGTTTCACCGTCGCAAATTTACTTTCATTGGCGACGCGTCATCATAACGTTATAGACCTCAGATGACAGCGAATATTTTAATGTGATTTTTAACAGACAGCTGGGGAATGTATTATCACCCTGCCCCCTCCGCTTCCTGTGCCTATGGTCATGGAACACTGGTCAAAGTGGAACAAAATCCATTAGCAGTCACTGTACGTCTAAAGGAGATTGATCAATGACCTATCACACCGCATGTAACAAGGAATATTCTAAACAAATTACCTCAGAAGTACAACACATTTGTGTGGAAGACTAAGTGCCTTTAAGCACCATCTGGAACAACACCCCAGTAGAAGATCGAACGTGCACATTATGCAACGATAATGACATTGGAGACGAATTCCACTATTTATTCACATGTACTTATTTCACTAACTCCCGTAAACATTTGCTTAAGCCATATTATTATATTAAACCAAGTACGTTGAAATTTAAACAGCTAATAACGAATAGTAAAATAAGTGTTCTCAAGAAATTATGTAAATTAATAAAAGACATTATTGATAAATGTAGTAAATCCTAAAAGAACACTGACCTATGCTTATTTACAATGTCTGTTCACTACCCAAGTATGTGTATATATATATGTGTGCGCGTATGATTAGCACATGTTGGTAGTAATTACAACAATGTGTCATTACATTACTTCATTCTAATTGTATTTTATTACTGCCTTTATTATTATATTGTACCTGTATCATAGTGTTATCTCTATTCGTGTACTGCATTTGTATTAATGCCATTGTACTATTGTCTCCTGTAAACCCTATCTTGTCACCACAATTTATATATCATGTTCCTCATATGCCGTTGAGCAACGGCCTGAGTGTAATAAAGTTCTGTTCTGTTCTGTTCTTGATCAAACAGACCAGATGCACGATCCATGAAGCGATCTTAGAGTTAAGATTATCTTAGATGCACAGCTACCTTATGCACTTAGGTGATCTGAGTGCTGAGACCGCTTCGTGGAACAGGACCTAGATAGCTATGATTTTACACCAACGATACACTGATTTAACATCGAATTGGCAATAGCCACAAAAATAACTCGAAATTAAATTACCATTTGATTTTTACCTCACTCAAAATCACCGCACACCTGGAACTATAACCAATCTAGGACATGAAACAGAAATAGTTGGAAAATTATTTGATTGTGCCAGTTGTTGCTATCGTACGGCGCTAACGTTGATTATCCGATCTATAAATAGTGCACTTGTGATTAGCGAAGGCGATTTAAGAGATAACTTTGAAATTAGAACAATAAAAGCCACATTAAAGACACCATAACCGGTCGTTGTTTCGATTGGGTGTGTGCCTGACATCGCCATCGAGTAAATAGATCGGCAATATGCGAATGGTGTCCGGTGACATCTGATGGACTGGCTAATGGGTCCACGCCATAAAAACAACACATTTCTTAATTTCTAATCCCAGTCATCTAACAATAGGCTTGAACTAAACTATATATGGAACATACCACATGTGGGTAACAGAGAATGTAATATAATTAAGGAAAGAATTTACGATAATTTTAAACAACATTGTTTTAGTCGAATAACGACTTCACCGAAAGGTACCCTATATATATTTGTGTTACTTGAATTCAAGCTACAAATATATCTTAGACAACCCATACCATTAAATCACTTAAGGGTGTATACTACCAAATCAAATCCCATAGACGACAATAGTAATATATGTTGCTAAAACTCCTACCTGCAACGTATCAATCAACATAAACGCCACGGATATAAATACTACCACCCCTCACACTTCAAGTGAACCAGAGAAAATTGGGGGTCAAGCTGCTCGGTTCTGAGATAACGGGTAGCGTCTATGACTACCCTAGTTCCGCACAAAATTCGAGTACTTTTTCTTACAGGTACCCCATACATATTTCAAGCACAAGGCTACTTGACACATTGGTATTAGATGAAATAAAATTGCATTTTTTTTACCCAGATGAAACTATTATTTTTTTAAACCAAGACACTCACATTTATAACCAATCACAGGACTTGTGGTGTTCGATTATGTTTTGTATTTAGCAGCAAGATGCCTTTCTATATTGAAAAAGAAATGTTCATATAAATCCTGAACTGTATAGATACAAAAGTAGTTTGTACATGGTCGCAAATGCGTTTCATCAGTTCATTGACTTTCAAAACAAATAAAATCTCAAAACGAAATTTAATTGAAATGTTTTTACCTTGCGTTAATTAGCAAATGTTAGTATTGATGTGTGTACGAACCTGTCGACCTTAAAGCCAAAACAAAAGTAAAAAGAAAGAAATGAAGAGAAAGAAAAAACCTCAGAGAATATTATTTAAATGTTGTCGTGCAGAAAATAGCATGCACTCATGCGTATGAATTCCATTATTCAACAGTTACTTGGCAACGTTAACTGGAAACTTCAACTAGCTTACTTTTTATAATCAAAGAAGCAAACGCTAATGGCGGATATCGAGATCTCCATTGGCTACAATTAGCACTGAGATGTCTACGAATTGGAACAATAAATTATGAAATAATATATTCTTGTTTATGATATTTACGACAAAGCGAGTTAAAGACGTTAGTTGGTAGATAATCACTGCTGTCACAGGTCACTTGGTAAACTGGTTCGTTTACTAACACTCCGATCACTTCGTACATGCTATATATAAATATTAAAAGGAATAATTGGTGATGATGCTGATGAAGTTGATGCTGGTGGTAATGGTGTTAGTGACGATGATGATGGTGATGACGATTGTTATGATGATAGTGATGATGTGAATGATAATAATGATGATCACTGTTATGATGATAGTGATGATATGAATGATGATGATGATGGTGATGATGATGATGATGACGACGATTGTTATGATGATAGTGATGATGTGAATGGTGATAATGATGATGAATATAATACTAGTATATTGTTATAATGATAGTAATGATGTTGATGATGACGACGACTATGATTATGATGATGACGACGATTTTTATAATGATGAGAATGATGTTGATAATGATGATGATTATGATGATGATGATGATGACGATTGTGATGTTGATGATAGTTATGATGTTGATGATAATGAGATTGTCCTATTGTACCACGCTTCCCACCAACGGAAATACATTTAATATACGACATGTATTTTCGTGTTTAGAGTATCAGTGTCTTTATGTGTTTTTGATCGCCTGAATGTTTCTAGAAGCCGAGATTAAAAAAATAATTCATATGAAAACAATATATATCAGGAAATAAAATGAAGTTTCAGCTAATACAAGCATTAGGTGGACAGTAAACACATTGGCTATATACATGTATATATATTGTGATACTCTAAGCGGCGACGCATAGACCGGTGATGAAGCGCTCGTTTGTTACGCGTTCTTTCTAGGAACGATTCTCGTCGGTGGGTCCATTGGGCTACTTCTCATTTCAGCCAGTCCACTACAACGTGGTATGTGCAATCCTGTCTGTCGGATGGTGCATATCCAAGGTCTCTTGCTGTTATATAGAAAACTGTTGCGGGTTTCCTCTGTATGACTATATGTCCAAAATTACCAAATGTTTGACATCCAATAGCTGATGATTAATAAATGTGTTTAGTAGAGTCGTTAAACAAAACAAACTTTTAATGATATTTAAATCAAGAAAGTGTATTTGTCGTGTAGTTTTAGTTCTTAACAAGGCTTTGTTATAAAGAGTTTACATTGACAGGGCAGTCCCTATAAAGTGTGTCGCCTTGACTACGTTACTTTGAGGGTGAACCGTGGGTCCATTGGGCTATTTCTCGCTCCAGCAAGTTCACCACGACAGGTATATCAAAGGCCGTGGTATGTGCTAGCCTGACTATGAAATGGTGCATATAAAAGATCCCTTGCTACTAATCGAAAAGAATAGCGCATGAAATGGCGACAGCAGGCTCCCTCTCTCAATATATGTGTGGTCCTTAACCATATGTCTAACGCCATATAACCGTAAATAAAATGTGTTGAGTGCGTCGTTAAATAAAATATTTCCTTCATTCCTTGTGGGTGAGCCAATTCTGTTATGCGAAACAAGACGTAGTATTATATAATATTTACAAAACCGTTTGTTTTGAAACATTATAACGTGTGATGTGATTTTTTTTTTTTTAAACCTTTTTGCTCTTGCGGTTTTCAGTTCAATAATACATGTCCAAAATTGTGTACTCGATAAATATGATATAATATTGTTTAATTCATAACATAATGGCGACTAAAAGTGCAAACACTGAAAAATAAACATACGACAACGAGAAA
>JAECMU010089039.1:5319-15482 GCA_016106625.1 Dracogyra subfuscus
CAACTTTGTCTTGAACGAAAGAGCTTTCTTCGCAAGCTCTTGCGCCCACGACAGGCGTGCGCAACAAAATATTGTTCTGAATGTGCATGTTAAACCCTATGACATGACATGAAGACACACGCATTGTCATAAATAAACATAATACGACTAGAAAACACCTGTATTGTCATATATAAACATAATACGACCAGAAGACACACGTATTGTCATATAAAAACAGAATACGACTAGAAAACACACATATTGTCATATACACAATGTATAAACAGAAATCGGATAGAAGACACTCATATTGTCATATATAAACAGAATACGGCTAGAAGACACTCGTATTGTCATATATAAACAGAATACGGCTAGAAGACACACACTTTATCATATATAAACAGAATACGGCCAGAAGACACACGTATTGTCATATATAAACAGAATACGGCTAGAAGACACACATATTGTTATATATAAACAGAATACGGCTAGTTAATATGAGTAGTAGGAAACTACCGTTTCTGGCGCACTTTCCCCCATTGGATTAACAAGGGATAAACCGAGCCTCTCCCACCGAGCCTCCCGCGAGCCTCTCTGACGAGAGGTGCTGAAAATAGATGGGGTTTCCCAATTGAGGTAAAAATAGAACGAGATAACCCTCCTTGTGGCGGGTGTGACAACCCCTCGTGATGTACCCACCCATATGCCCCATTGCGCCCCACTCCACCCCAATCCACATGTTCTAAACGACTAATGGGATGGCTAATGTGTGCAAAACGCAGATTGTGACAGAGACGAGTCGGTATGTTGAAGCCCACGACAGGTGCTAAAAATAGCTCGGGTTTCCATAATCTCAACATGAGAAAATTCTCCCTTCAGTGGACTTCGAGGTTGTTTTCTATTATGCGATAGGGCCCCACTCACGTGTTAAACAGTTTAGAATGTATCGATGCCCTATTTGACAACACTGAATTAGATGCAACAAGACATATAACAGGTTTGGACCTGTGTTCGTACCACAGACCGTGTAACAGCCAATCTGAACGTTTATGGTGGTGACGTCACTGGACATCCCCATGCCTAAAACATGTTTGGACTTGTCTCGTTACTTCGCGGATTTTTAGACGTGTTTCAACTTGTTGAGTTTAAGCAGCCAGTCATTCAATCGCCGAATGCAGAAGCAAAAGGTCGCGCTGAATTTTACTTGAGAAAAACAAAACTTAAAAAGCCATCTGAAATGTGAGTATACACTTTAGAATAAATGAGTAATTTATATTTGTTTATTTATTTATTTATTTATTTAGCCTGTTTATTTACTTATTTATTCCCATTACCCCTGGCATTTACAAAGTGTAATCCAAATGGTGGAGGAATGACCGTGTAAAAGTAAACAGCGATTTATAGCCGTGTTTCGGTGTTGTTTCCTATGTACATCATGGAAGTCGACAGCGATTAACTAGGTCGTTGGAGCGAGAATTAGAACCAGGTTGTGATGCGGACGAATTCACATTTAACTAATGATAGTTTATCCATTATCGACGAAGTATTCATAAGTGTAGAATATGTAAGATTGTAGTATCGTTTAAATAATATATAGACTGTAATTAGCATGGTGGAATTAAACACGTTTAAATGTGCGAGGTATAACGGTTTGGGATGTCTGTAACGGGTGATATATAACCATTTTTATTTATTAAATTATTTTATTTATAGTATTAGTGTCAATACGATTTTACAGTGGTATTTACATATTAATTTAGCGGGAGACAATTTAAAACACGTCTTCACCGCTCGGTGGTCATATTACAAATGATGGCGGTATGGTTGTCATGTAAATGAACGAGTTTACTTTGTAATGAATAAGGGGTGTCAGATAGTATTACAAATATAGATTTAACACCACCAGACTATTTACAACGGGTTTCGACCCTATTTTTAAACTATTCCAAAATGAAGGGTATATATAGGACAGTAGCGAAAATTATAAATCGAGACGAAACATTCTGTCAGTGAAATTATTGTATTGCAGTATGGAAGCACAGACAAGTATGGCATATGGAAGAACAGTGAAAAGGCAGAGGCTCGAATACGGTTGTGGTGATTGTGGTCAAACCTTTGCACACAAACAAAGTTTAAACCATCACAAGAAGACGGCCCATGGAAGTCCGAAGCTAACTTGCAGTCAATGCAAAATGACATTCACGAGAAGAGATAACCTGCATCGTCATCTGAAGACACATTTACAACTGGGGGGTGCTAATGAAAGTACTCCACGAGGGACACCTGCCACTGAACCAACACCCACTCAAAAAGAACCTGTCGATTCACCGTGTGACCTTCAAGCCCTAGGAGGCAATGTGCAGGTTCATACCATCCCAGGAGAGGGTATAAAGAAATACGACCCCATGGCATTCCTGAAGGGAAAGTACGACAAGGTCAAGAAGGTGCTGAAGCAAGCCATCAAAGATCGAGGTGGGCTAAAGTGGTACCTGACCATTAAAGTAAAGATGAGCAGGTGGAAAGGTGAGCTGGTGGAAACGGTGGAACCCCATTTCAGAGGCACGTGTCAAACGTCTCTTAAATTTGAAGACCCGGATGAAGGGATGAAGGAATCGATTAAAAAGATGTATACTTCTTTCATCGAATTCCAAAGGCAGGGTAGCAACTGGACTGTGGATAAGGTGGTAGACCCCTTCGAGGCTCGAGTTACATCCCCCTTCCCATCAAATTGAGAGCCAAGCATGCCATTATCAATGTAAAGAACCGGGACCATAAATGCTTTATGTGGTCGTTTCTGGCAGCATTACATCCAGTTAAAAGAGATGCAGAGCGTGTAGCCAAATACAACCAGTGCAATAGTGAACTTGACTTTACTGACGTTTCTTTCCCCGTTAAACTGGTCGATGTTCCCCTGTTTGAAAACCAAAACCAAATTTCTATAAACGTTTTCAGGTACGAAGAGGGAGACGTTTACCCACTCCACGTGACTAGACGACGCTTTGAAAGGCACGTGGACCTGTTGATAATTGCCAACCGTAAAACATCGCACTTTTGCTGGATCAAAGACTTGAACCAGCTACTATTTGATAAAAAACAGACGCCCATAGGTACTATTATTGTCCTTACTGTCTACAGGGATTCACGAAACAGGCAGTGTTGGATGATCATTTGATTTATTGTCAGACACATGGTCCCCAGAAGGTTGACATGCCCCTATGAGTACTTTGATTCAGAAGACAAATTCACAGAGACCCAACTCCCACGCAAAGCAGCTTTTTCAAGCTCCCTGACCGATGAATATATAAGTGACGTGGACTATGCTCATGCCCAAAGAGTGTGGGAGGAATTTCACATCCGAGACCTCGGTCAGTACCACGATCTGTACGTTTCAACTGACGTTTTGTCTCTGGCAGACGTTTTTGAAAATTTCCGGGGTATATGTCTGAGCTACTATGGACTCGATCCAGCTCATTTCTACACGTCTCCGGGTCTGGCATGGCAGGCAGCTCTAAAGATGACGAGTGTGAAACTTGAACTTCTCACCGACATTGATATGCATCTCTTTATAGAAAAGGGACTTAGGGGTGGAATATCCATGATATCCCATCGCCATTCCAAACCTAACAATAATCAAGTCCCAAACTACGACCCAGATCTTCCAAATACCTATACCACTTATCTGGATGCGAATAACCTTTATGGCTGGGTCATGTCACAAGCACTTCCAGTGTCTGGGTTCCAGTGGCTGGATGATCCCCATATAGATGTGACCTAGGTACCCGATGATGCAGCTAAAAGCTACATTTTAGAAGTCGACCTGGACTATCCCCAAAAACTGCACGACCTTCACAATGAGTATCCTCTTGCTCCAGACAGAATTACGGTGACTGAAGACATGCTGTCTCCCTATGCTTCACAGCTTCTGAAAGAGCTAGACATGAGTGATGTTTCAACAGAGAAACTGATCTCAGACTTGAAACGCAAGGAGACATGTAGTGCACTACCGAAATTTGAAATTGTATCTTTCACTGGGCATGAAACTGACCAAGATCCATAGAGTGTTGGCCTTTGAACAAAGCCCATGGTTGAAGGCTTACATCGATTTCAATACAGACAGGCGCAAACGTGCCCAGAATGATTTTGAAAAAGATTTCTTCAAACTGATGAACAACTCTGTCTTTGGAAAGACAATGGAGAACCTGAGGAAGCACGTGGACGTGAAATTGGTCAACAGTCAAAAGAGAGCTCGCAAGTTCATTGCCAAACCCACTTTTCATGCCTTTCGTATTTTCAACAAAGATCTGGTGGCCATCCACATGCAGAAGCAACGGTTGATTTTGAACAGACCGATCTATGTGGGTTTCGCCATTCTGGATATTTCAAAAATATTGATGTATGACTTTCACTATAACTATATCAAGACCAAATATGTGTCCAAAGCCCAGCTGCTGTTCACAGACACCGATTCGTTGTGCTATAGCATTCGGACAGACGACATCTACCAAGACATGTTAAATGACAATGGCCTGTTTGACACTTCAGAGTACCCCACTGACCACACCCTGTATAGTACCGAGAACAAGAAAGTACTGGGCAAAATGAAGGATGAGACTCGTGGAATCCCCATCCAGGAGTTTGTGTTTGTGGGTTTAAAATCCAAAATGTATTCACTCATTTTTTAGGAGAAAGGTTAGCTGGTGGAAAAGAAAACAGCCAAAGGAATCAAGAAGAGTGTTATTAAAAATCACACTAAACACCTACACTATAAACAGTGTCTATTCAATAAAGAGGTACACATGTCGACTATGACCCAGATCCGAAGCTATCAACACGAGTTGTATAACATCAAACTCAACAAACTGGGGCTGGCCATTTGATGACAAGAGGTATCTCCTTGACGATGGTATTACCAGTCTTGGATATGGCCACTGGAGAATTTCTCAGAATGGCTGAAAATTATAAATAGGGGTAAACATGCCAGTACTAAGTCATTTGTGACTTGTCTGTCAAGCTGTCAACATCATGGGGAAGAGCTCCTTTCCCGAGTGTGGAAGGTTGTTTACCAGAGAAGATAATATGAGGATACATAGATCTTCTTTTTACTTATCTCCTCCTCCTCCTCCTCCTCCTCCTCCTCCCCCTCCTCAAATCCCTCCTCCTCCTCCTCATTTCCCTCCCCCTCCTCCTCCTCAAATCCCTCCTCCTTCTCCTCCTCCTCATTTCCCTCCTCCTCCTCCTCATTTCCCTCCTCCTCCTCCTCATTTCCCTCCTCCTCCTCAAATCCCTCCTCCTCCTCCTCATTTCCCTCCTCCTCCTCCTCAAGTGTTACTACATCCTTTTACAATGATAGTGTTAGGGCCAATCTCATGTGGAAAAACATTTTTGTTGTACAAACTGCTGAGGGACAGTAAAAACCACCCACCTCCTCAACGCATCTTATGGCTTTATAGACGATGGCAGCCGCTGTATGATGTTATCAAAGCGACTGCCACAGTTGAATTTGTCCAAGGCATACCTGAGGATCTGGAAAGATACCATTATTTAGATCCCAGAATCAGAAATCTCATCGTGTTGGACGACCTCATGTCTTCAGCTGGAAAAGACTCTCGTATTACCGACCTGTTCACAGAAGGAAGTCACCACAGAAACCTCTCGGTGATTGCCATCAACCAGAACTTGTATCACAGCAAAGACCCGACTCAGAGAAGAAACTGTCATTACTTGGCATTGTTCGACAATCCCATCGACAAGCAACACGTCATGACGTTGGCCTGACAGATGTATCCTGGACATACCGAAAGGTTCATGCATCAATATGAAGAAGTAGTGCAAAAGCCATATGGTCACCTCTTTATCGATCTCAAGCCTTTGACACCCTCTACAGAACGATTACGACCCAGTGCTCTGGACCAAAGAAGTGAAACCCCCGAAGAACAGCTGACACAGTCTATAAAAGGAGAGAACAGTCGAGCAGACGTGTGAAGAAGAGCTCCCCGAAATGCATTCTTGTGACGATTGTGGATTAGTGTTCCAAGACGTGCATGATCTACAGAGACATGTGAAAACATGGTGCCCCGAAAATAGAGGGGTACCACCTGCAAAGAGAGCGACGATGAGTGGGACACGGCTGGACTGGATTAGCTGTGGCAGTTCGTCTACAATGGTCACATAGAGGAGATGGCTGAAGACCGACAGAACTACTTGGATAAGGAAAAATCTGAGCAGTAGGTGGATCGAAAGATAGCCAAGGAATGGGAGAAGACGTATTTCAATACATTGGCAAATGCATTGCTGTTCACTCGTTGCTTCTCTCAACCTTCTCTGATGAAACCGATTCTAGATAGAATCCACAAGATGGACCGCACTGCCGAGTACACCACACTCAAAGAGACAATTAAACCACTCTTGAAGAGGGTGGCTGAAAAAGTGATTTCTCACATGGAAATACCCGATGATGAATCAGACGCCGAGGATTCTGAGGAAGAGGACACCGAAGACTAGACTGTATATAAGACGTCTCCTTTGCCAATAACTGTCATAGATGCTGAAGCCATCGAAGAGTGAGGATCATGTGGGAAGACTACTTGAAATACATTTATTATGACTCAACAAATCTGGCTAGTTTTTCTGGTCTGGATAAGCTCTACAGATATGTTAGAAAAGCCGGGAAGTACATCATCAGCAAAAACAATATCAGAAAGTGGTTGCAAAACCAAGAGTCTTATAGTTTACATCGTTCAGTCAGAAGAAAGTTTGCTTGGAACAGAATCGTCGTCACAGGAATCGATGATCAGTGGTCGGCTGATCTGATGGACATGGTGAAGTTTGCCAAGTTTAACCGAGGCTATACCTTTATATTGGTGGTGATCGACGTCTTTTCCAAATACCTTTGGTTGAGGCCTTTGAAAGATAAGAAAGGATTGACAGTGTCTAGAGCGTTGGAAGATATATTCCAAGAAGGTAGACAACCCAATCGAATTCGTTCAGATAGGGGGATGGAGTTTAGAGCAAAAGACGTTAAAAGACTACTCAAACAATGGAACATTCAACATCTGCTCGCCAATAACGAAACCAAGGCAACAGTGGCAGAAAGAGTCTTAAAAACGATGAAGGCACGCCTGTACAGATACTTCACCTATAAACAATCCTACGAGTACGTCGATCGTCTGCAGAGGTTTGCTGATAGCTATAACAACACTTTTCACAGAACCATTGGTATGGCTCCAGACAAAGCCACTAAAAACAAGGAAACCTCTATATGGTGGGAAATGTATTGGCCCAAGAAAACTGTGAAGCCAGTGAAGAAACGTTTCCGATTCAAGGTTGGAGATCAGGTGAGACTCACTCATTTGAGGAACGTTTTCACAAGAGAATACGACGAGCACTGGACTGGGGAGATCTTTATCATCTCACAGCAGATCACACGTGATGGACTACCCGTGTACAGAGTGAAGGACTATAATGACGAAGAAATCCATGGCACTTTCTACCAGTCAGAGCTACAGAAAATGGACATCAAAGAAAATGGTGTGTGGAAAGTGGAAGATCCTAAACACTAGAGGCCGAGGGGTCAACAAACAGCACTATGTCAAGTGGTTGCACTGGCCCAAGAAGTTTAATTCTTGGATACGAGCCTCTGATGTTCAAGCTATTGAATAGAACAATCAATTTACATTGTAGATAGTTTTTGCCTTTAAGGTCTGTTGATGTAATCCTATGTGTGTCCATTTTATACATGAGTAGTAGTCTCTAGAGAGACCTGAGATTGTAATTAGAAATAAATGAAAAACCAACCAAAATTCCGCTAGCCCACACAAGTCCCGCTCGAATCGATGGACGGATGGGAGGTATGGCACTGCGTCTGTTATTACTGCTAAATTAGTTAGAGTGGTTGAATCTGGAGTTCCCTATTTAACACTTGATTGCGGGGGNNNGTGTCCATATTACACATGGGGACAAAACAGTTGTTGTGAAGGATAGGTTCTCGTTTTAGTTTCGGGAAATCTATTTTCGACATAACATGAATTTAATCACGTATGTGTGTGTGTGTGTGTGTGAGGGGGATATCAATATGTTCCCATGTAGTACTCTACACTAGATACCCTATATCATTTATTTAAGACGGGAGTGGGGCCCTACCACAAGGGGAATACAACAAGAAAGGAGGGTTCTATATTTAGCTTGGGGAAACCCTAGCTATTTGTATCGGCTGTCGCAGGCTTTAACATACCGACTCGTCTCTGTCACAGTCTGCGTTTTGCACACATTAGCCATCCCATTAGTCATTTAGAACATGTGGATTGGGGTGGAGTGGGGCGCAGTGGGGCATATGGGTGGGTACATCACGAGGGGTTGTCACACCCGTCACAAGGAGGGTTACCTCGTTCTATTTTTACCTCAATTTTTAGCGCCTCTCGTCAGAGAGGCTCGCGGTAGGCTCGGTGGGAGAGGCTCGGTTTATTCCATGTTAATCCAATGGGGGAAAGTGCGCCAGAAACGGTAGTTTCCTACTACTAATATGGTTAGAGAACATTCCATACAGGAATTACGAGACATGCATGACTAATGGTTGGATTTGGGTTTTATTTTATTTATTTTTAATTTTTTTGCAGAAAATCAGTATGTCTATGATGTGTGGTCAGTACCCAGTGTGAAGGACATTCCTATGTTACCTGTCTATCAACTCAGTCCTGTCGAAACTGAAGGTAAGTTTTAGTTTAGTCCTGGTATAACAAGTTAACTCATCTAATGGAAACATTTAGCGGGTTTTCTCTCTAAGAGTATATATCTGGATTACCAAATTGTTGACATGCATTAGTCGATGATTAATAAATCAATGTGCTCCTGTGGTGTCGTTAAACAAAACAAACTTGTTTCCTATAGTATAGACATGACACTATTGCATGTTTAAATTTGTTTGTTTGTTTAATGACCCCTCTAGATCAAACTGAATAATTAATCATTGGCTATTGGATGTCAAACGTTTGGTAATTTTGGAATAGTCTTAGAGAGGAAGCCCGCTATATTTGTTTTTAGTAGTAGCAATATACGTATTCTGTTTAGTATCTTATCGTGATTCTCTGCAATTTTCACAGAAATGTTGCACAATTCTAAAAGATTTAAATGATATTTGATAAACAACTGTTAATTCATTAACAGATGTTGCGGAACCAAATGTTCAAAAGGAAACATTCCCTATATACAGACGAATCATAGTCATTTCGTACCCAAGTCATTTCGTACCATCCATTACGTACCATGCTGCCTGGTCATTTCGTACCCTAGTCATTTCGTACCCTGGTCATTTCGTACCATTGCAAAAAGTCATTTCGTACCCTAGTCATTTCGTACCCTAGTCATTTCGTACCATCTTGAAGTCATTTCGTACCCCAGTCATTTCGTACCCTAGTCATTTTATACCAGTATATAGAAAACGATCCAACTATAGCATAAAAACATTTGGGTTTGTTGTTGTTGTTTTCTAAACTTTATTTGGACAGTTTGAAATTCAGAACACGTTATTGTGTAGCATATCGTTATTGATACCCATAATACCCGTCAACTGTCATTTCGATTTTACCTGACAAGAGCCGTCTATATTATTTACTACTAACTGCCAACATCGATTTTGTGTGAAATCGTACAAAATAATTAGTCAGAAACAACAAAACAACATAATGGACCAATGAAATATTATGTATTTATTTGGCCTTCTTTTCAAGTTAAAATTTTCCATAAGGAAAAAAAAACAAAAAACAAATTATACATTTATGCAGTCAGACCTCGTTACAACTTGTAATAGCATAACTAAACATTATTAAAGCTGCATTGTCTGGTTTCAATCGAATACATCAAGTTCAAATACAAGCATAACTGCACTTTTAATTCACTCGCAAGTTGTCGTCATTAAGGCATACCGGGTTTATTTTTAACTTGGAAACGCCAGCATAGCGAATCCAATGCTGAGTGTGGCGTCTTATATGCACCAAATGTGACTGGATTAGCTGTTCTAAATGCTTAAATAAAATTTAAAAAAGTCCAGGCATAGCAGCTTTAATGCGAGTTACAATTTTTATAAAATAATATATCATAATATATATATACGAGTATCCTATAGGTAGTACTAAAGCAAATAACTTCCGGCTGGGTCAAAGTTCGAGGTGCACCCAACTTTT
>JAECMU010089059.1:0-20289 GCA_016106625.1 Dracogyra subfuscus
ACATACACACACACACACTCATATGGAAATAAATTAAGCAACACCCAATTCATAGACCTATAATTCTGTGAATTAAGAAAACAGAGCATTTTCCTGATTGATATATTGAAATGGCATCTTGCTGAATAGCATGACTTTTGTGGAGATATTCAATGCACGTGCAACAACAAATAATGCATGTGAAATGTCATACCCTCAACAGTGTTGAAATCAAGTTTGTAATGATTACATGTCACTCTCTCTCCTGTCAATTTGCATTGAATATTCAGTACCATAATTGTCATGGCACTTCGTAAATTGTCAGAGGCTACAAGGTGGCAAATTATTCTGTGTAATATCCAGGAGACGGTTACCTTTGGGGGAGGTCAGTCATTGTATGGGGATGCATTTCCTTGGGTTGCAAGATGGACCTCATGACCATTCATGGTAAATTTAATGGACCTCATTATGAACAGAAGATCCTTGAGAGAGCTGTTGTTCCCCATTTTGTTAAGCATCCTCTAGCCACAAGATCCATCTTCATGCATGACAGTGCCAGGCCTCACAGAGCACATGCTGTTACCCAGTTCTTGCAGCAGAATGCTGCTGAGATCATTCCATGGCCAGCCAAGAGTCCAGATCCCAATTCCATTGAGCATCAATAATATTCACTTTGAGCGGGTTAGAGGGGGACTCCCGAAACCATATATAGACAGAAAGAAAGAAAGAAAGTTAGAAATATTTAATTTAACAACGCACTCAACACATTTTTTTAATGGTTATACAGCGTCAGACATATGGACAAGGACCACACAGATTTTGAGAGGAAACCCGCTGTTGCCACTTCATGGGCTACTCTTATGTCGATTAACAGGATAGCACAAACCATGGCCTTTGTTGAACCAGTTATGGATCACTGGTCGGTGCAAGTGGTTTACACTCACTCAGGGTGTGGAGTTGGTATCTGGATTAAAAATCCCATGCTTCAACTGGGATCCAAACCCAGTACCTACCAGCCTGTAGACCGATGGCCTAACCACGATGCCACTGAGGTCGGTTAGAGACAGACATATATAACTGTATGCACATTTTTATTATTTTGTTTTGCCACTTTGTCAAGAGAAAAGAAAAAGTGTGAGGGATAAATCCCACTGGTGCCACATAGACTATGCCCATCAAAAAGGCATGGGTATGG
The DNA here is from genome assembly GCA_016106625.1 of Dracogyra subfuscus. Lineage (NCBI taxonomy): Eukaryota > Metazoa > Mollusca > Gastropoda > Neomphalida > Peltospiridae > Dracogyra > Dracogyra subfuscus. The sequence goes on from JAECMU010089059.1 coordinate 1,175, forward strand.
GTAATTTTTGCATGCTTCTGTAAGAAAACCGTTCAAGCATGCCTGTTGTAAACACAAACTATGACTTCATCAAAGTTGTGCTCATAACAAGTCTTGACAAAAAAGCAGCAATGAATCTTTTATATGCATATTTCCATACAGAACAGCACATACCATGGTCTTTGATATACCAGTCATGCCCCATGAGCAGTAGGATGGGGATGAGGACATTGACCCATTATACCTCAGGTGAGCTCTCTACCACTGAGCTACAGCCTTACCCTGTTGAAAAATAGAGGAAACAATGGACTTTAAAAATGTTTTTGACTCCTAGTTCTGGGGAAATTGTGTCCCAGATCCGACGAACACGTGTCAACATGTTGAATGATTGATAAATTCTCTGTAACCATAATGGCTGTAATTTCACCAGCTAGTGTGAAAATAATCATTTTATTTTAACCATGGGTAGGGTGATTAATTGTCCTTACATATTATTTTCTATTACATTCAATTACAATGATGCAATAATGGTCCCAGGATTACTGCAATAAACACTTGAACACATTGCTATAAATACTACAATGAGTCTTGTTGCACGAGATGTCATCATTGTACATCGTAACCGCTTTTACTTTTTTCTTCTTTTTTTCTTTCTCTGCAATTACAAATGTTTCTGATAAAATATTAAAGGTTTGTGGAACATTTTATGATCGAATTTTCAAGATTTTTTAGGTTTTCGTATGCAATTAACCAATGTTTATCTTTATAAAACTATTCAAATATGTGACATAATTTGTATTGATTTAATGCTAAATGGTTCTGTGCAGCCGAATTATATGCAAATAACCGATTTATGCTATAAACCGATATGCAATAAAGTGGATTTGACTGTATATTACTTTTAAAAAAAGAATTAAAAAAAGAAGTGTGGTAAAAAGTGTATTTAGAAAAAAATAACTTAGTTGTAAATTTTACTACATCATTATTTGGCCTTGAAATTTTATATTTATTTGAAGTCATTTGCATATTTTAGTTGTGGGCCTAATTCACACAGCTCTCTTGAGGAACATCTCAGCAAAATCACAAAGTTGCAAGACTTTCGTGAATTAGGCTTCTTTTGAGTCCAATTTCACAAAACATTGTAAACCAAGTTTTGCAAGTAAACATAAATCTAGGACTACAATGCAATCTGTATTACCACCAACAACAGTACAACTAATGTAGTTGGAAGTTTACACATTTTACTTTATTTTGTCCTTTAAATGCTCCATTTCTCGTAATGGCGATTTTCGTGTGTGCATGAAATAGATGCCAAACGTGAAAATGCATGACTAGTATAACAGCTATTCGCAGATTAAAACTTTGTTTTGTGAAATGGGCCCCCCTGGTCCTTCAGTGTCACACAGTCTAAGACAGGAAACACACTATATTTTTTCACAACTAGCTATGGATCTTTTATATGGACAGGATATCACGTAACAAAGCCTTTGATACACTGTATTACAGGGCTAGCTCAGACACTCACCAAATTTTATTTTAATTTGGCGAAAACATTTCATGTTATAATTAGTGTTTTGTTGGATAATAACTCTGGGTTTTGCTCTTTTTCAAAAAGTATAATTTGGTGAAATGTTTTGCTCACACACAGATAGTCCTGCAGTTGTGGTGCACTGGCTGGAGCGAGAAATAGCCCAATAGGCCGACAGGGATCGCTTTTAAACCGACCGTGCATCAAGCCAGCACTAGTTCTGAAGAAGTTACAGTTTAAATGTCTCTGTATACTTATAAAGGGGCGGTATCTAGCTCAGTTGGAAGATCACTCAGCTGTAGTATCGAACCACTTCAGTGGACCCATTCAATAATCAATACTTTTAAAATTTCACTGGCAGAAATCCACAAGAAACAAGAATTTTCACAGCATTAATTGCCTCGTCTACCATAAACTGATTCGGTGAATAAAGAAATAATTTATGTTGTAACATTCAGGAAAAGTAATAATTAAATTTTTTTTAAAAGTAATAATATATATTTTTTATCCTGCTGTATTGAGATGAATAACCATGCTTCATTGGTCTGGGACTCATAGTTTGTAAGTAATGAAGCTAAATACAAAGACTTAACATTGGAGTTAAATGCGCAGGTTGATACTATCGCTACTATACTGGTCCCATCAATTTTCTTATCGCCCAAGTTAAAGGGCCGTAACTCTGTGAAAAATTAATATATCACCATAAAAGTCATAAAGCATTGTGGAAAGAAAAAAGAAGTCTGGAAAACTAATTTTTGTATCTCGTAAGTTCAATAGATATATAATGGTTAAATTGCCATGAAAGCCAATCTTGATTTGTAACTATATCACAAATCTATTTATCATACAATATCTTACATTTTCAGTGCAATCAAAGTATGTGATATTTTCCTTGATCACATACTTTAAGAATTTGATAACTTTGCAAATTAGATGTAAATTAGTCAAAGTCTCCGCACTAGGTTTATTGACATTTAAGCAAACATACTTGGGTGACAATGCATGATTGGTGTATGCATTCGTAGTCATCAAATAAAAACATTTCAATGGCAATTTGACACTGAAAGCTGTCCAGCGTTCAGGAAAAAAAAACGTTAGGCATAACGTTGATGTAAAGACATCCAGAATGACGTCATTTCCATTCAAAAATACACCGCTCCACATATTCTTACGTCATTTGAATACGTAGTAATGGCGGACTGGAATTAAAAGTTACGTGTACAGTTTACAAAAACACAATGTATTAAGCTTGAGCTTATATGATAAAGAGATTATTACCCTCGTGTATTTCGGTATCATCAATATCATATATTAGGAATAAAAATAATGTATTATGCTCGCATAATACAATTTGTATTCCTAATATATGATATTGACGATACCGAAAAACACTCTGGTAATAACCTCTGTTTATTCTATAACTTACCCATGATATCCATGTCATAATTTACTTTATTAACCCGGTTAATAATGGTATGCAAATTTGCAAGGTCTCTAGGTAATTTGTTGGATGGGTCATTTGCTTACTAGCCAACAAGACCTGTGTACCTGAGCATAACATTTTCAAAGATTTGTTTAAAATGTGGGACGTCAAACTAATTTGTGCTAATCGTGATGACGTCATATTATTGATGGCAGCGACTTTAGTACTGTGATTTACCAAAAAAGTAATTAGAATCTTATTTTAGAAGTGTTATAGGATAAATAGAATTCACTACTCATATTTTTTTAATATGTAAAATATCAACCTCGTCTAGTTAATTGGTATTTGTCTTGGCAGATTCTCGACAAATACTGATTAACATAGACTTGGTTGATATATTCCATATTAAAAAATACTCGTGACGAATCCTCTATATACAACATTTCAGCTCAATATCTTGAGGCTTTGTGACAAAAACCAGTTTGAAAAACTGTATGTGGGATAGACCGACAGACAGACAGACAGGACGGAGATAAAACCTGTAGTCCCCTCTGATTGGACCAGTAGGGGATTAATAATACCTACATCTCGCCTACTGACTTTGTCAAGGCGAGACAAAAATAAAAGAAGTCAACACAGTGGTTATAACTGACATGTTTTTATGGCCATTACTTGATTTTAAGTTGTGAGCTAAACCAGCAGCCCATTGACCTCATTCCAAATAGTCCAAATCTGTTCAGTCACTCCAGCAGCCAAACGGGATATATTTGTTATTTTATTACTGTATAGTGAACTTTTACATTTTAATAACAAACCTCTAATATATGAATACATTTATTTCTAAACTGCTAATAAATGTGTGCATTTCTCTAGCCCAATCACATTTCTAAACTGTTAATGTATATGTGGATTTCTTACACACATTTTAATACTCATGATGTATGTGTGGGTGAGCATTTCTCTAGCACATTTTAAAACTGCTAATATATGTGTGCAACCCACTAGCACATTTTAAAAGTTCTCTAGAAACTGTTGATGTGCTTGCCCACAGGTATTTCTAGCACAATCACAAATATTTCTAGTACTACTTGCCATACAACAGCCTTCAAATAAACTCTGTGCATAGGTGGTTCTGTCTTCTATGGCATTAATACAAGAATTGGTTTGTATATTATGTACAAGTACTTGAGTACAAGGATGTACAGTAACCAAATACTGGAATTGATATTTGTTTCCCCACACCAAAAAACACCTACAGTTACAAGCATGGCTGGAAATTCAAAATAATTTGCTTAGTTGACAGTAAAAACAAATTGTAAAGTGGTAACGACAACAATGTGTAACATTTTCACAACAACTGATGGTTATCTTGCAGCTGATGAAACCTCTGAACAGATTTGGACTAGCTAATATTCAGGCACCAACCCAGTGACTGCAGACACTGTCAATGAAGAATTTCTAATAAGAAAATATCTTACTTCACAACTCTTGCACTACTAAGTATTTACAAAACTTGTATGTACACCGTCACAAATTTACAGGTACTTATTTTTCCAATCAATACTTAATTGTCATCATCATTTTCAACCACCAGTACTTGATTTTTACAAATGCTTAAACAAAGACTTAAATACAGGGTATACAATAGCCAATAAATGTTACACAAATATAGTGCACAGCTAGAGCAGGACACGTAATAAAATGAATACATAAAGTCAAATGGCACAACAGAATAACATGCATTGTTTTATTTAACTGACACAAGAACAAGCCAAGTTGGCATCACAACATACGTCTCAATGTATCTGCAGAATAGAGGTATCTATTTAGTGAGTGTCATTTAGAGGCTGTACAGTTAGTACATAATAACAGACTCGTTCACTTGGTACATAATAACCAACTCGTCATTTAATAGATACTAGTATTCACAAATATACAGAGTTGGGAGCAGAACAAAGCATAAATGTGCATAAATTGAGTGAGAATTTAAAAAATCCCATAAAAAACGATACACATGTATTGAGGGTTAACAATAGGTTACCGAGTTGTGATTTATATTTAGTTATGTTCATTGACAAGCAGATATATTAAATATTTACTTATCCATGTTCAAGGTAATGGGGCTAGCAAGGTATTATCATGATCTGTATGTACGGAAGAGAAGACATTTAAAATATTTTTTAAATTTACAATGCACATAATAAAGGGATATGTACACCCAATATATAATGAAGTTACTAACTGGGTAAAAACAAATATATTTTGTTACTGTTTTTCATGATGTGGGACTGATAACAAAAACTATATCACATTGTCTTTAAGGCCATTTTGGATCCCAATATTTGTATAAAATGGTTATCTTTTGCTACAATTTTGTCTTACTATATTCAGAAAAAATATGTTCCATTTGTTATCACATTTATTGGTACATAAATGTTTACTATTTGAAACTCTAAAAGTTTCTTTTATGACAAAATTCTAAAAAGATAAAACTTGCATATTATAATTACTACTATAACACGAAAAAATATTGTCCCTTAACACAAATAATCTAAATCTATTACACTATACCATAACACATGGTCAAGACCAACTATTTAAAGAAAAGTCAGCAAATTCAAAGCATCAGAACTTGACACTGTGTTGACACTTAGTGAAAAAAAGAGAGAGTATCTTTCTAAATCGCTAAATCTATAGTTCATGGATTAAACTGCTGCTTTCTAGATTGGCAAATCAGAACTGAATCTGGTGGGTTTTATTTTTTTATTTATTTGCCAAAAAGCACATTCACGATAGCAAGTTTAATGAGACTAATGTTTGTTGCCTGTAAGATAAATTAAACTTGGCTACACACTTGCAAAACAAATACATCAGCAGAATGTTTGACCAGCTCAAAACTTGAGGGTCTAAGACAATCAAATTACATAAAGGTTATATATAACTGGTTTATTTAGACATTAAAAAACAAATCCAGTCAATCAGTGTATTTGAAAAGCCTATTCGGCTGATGCTATCTCCCTCCATATAGAGTATAATATGCATACATATTTCTATAATGTACATTTCTATAATATAAAACATGTAATATAACAGATATGGAATAAGTAATGCACTTATATGTATATGAATCAAATCAAATAATTTTCTCCCCAATTTTCAATAAATATTTATTGAACAGTATGCAATAATCAGCTGGTTTTTACAAGTCTATGTATATTTTTTCAACAATAATTTTACATGTGATCATTGTTCCTAACTATAGTATACTACACATTCTACAGGATGTTTTGTTGTCACCATGTAATGTACATAGATATTATATGAGCATGTGTGTCATACTGATTTTATGAAACAATTGTCAGGATTATTGTATTGCCTGAGCGAAAGTGAGGGTAATACCTGAATCTTGACACAATTATCATAAAATCAATACGATTCAAACAGAAGTGTAATAATTTCTTTATCTACATTATCCATATTTTTAAAATAAATAATATGGACCATGGATGTCAAAATCTTTCAAATATAACTAAGAGACGATTACACTGGGGAAGCTGCATTAAGTTATTACGCCATAGCTTGTGCACATATCATTATGACATGTGTGTCATAACATTAATATTTCCCTGTATAGCTTGAACTATGTGGATAATTAAAATATTTCCGATTTGTTAAGTTTTTAGACAGAAAAATTTCAATTTGGTCTCTCTGGTATTTTACCTGATTGTAGATACTAGTATTCACATAGAAATGTAGTTTTAAAAAGAACTAGTGAAATATTTTGGTGCCATGATTATAGGCTGCCATTTTCGTCAACTGCAGTATGTGACATCAAAACTTTGAATTGAAAACAATGTGGAAACAAAAAATCCAACAAGTGCCTGTTAAATATTACCAGATGCCCAAGATATAGAAGTTACAAAACAGGCAGCTGAAAAGTGCTACATTTTACAAAAGAGATACAAAAAACCTATTTCTGTTTGTAAATCATTTAAATTTTTGTATAATGATTTAACATTTTAATACAATTTCAAAACTTTTCCTCTTTAACTCCACTACATACAGAAACATACAAAGATGTCAGGACATCAAGACTGCAATGATTGAATGAGGTATATAAGAGCTTATAAATCTGTCAACAAAAATGCTTGATACGTTTTAGTGGTAGGTGTTATTTTAAAACCAATATTTTTTTTATTACATATGTGATATAAGTGTATGTGAAAAGAACAAAAGGCACCAAACTGAAATGTTGGGTGCAATATTGCAATTAAACCATGGTGATTCAAATTTACAAAATACTTGTCTTTTGGCAAGCAAATCATTTTGTCACACCTAGCTGTAATTATGATATAAAAAGAATTTCAGTATTAGTCAGATGACAACTGTGTTGTCAAATAATGGTTTTTAATTATGAAATCGAGTTTTGAATGGTCTTTCAAACTGTTTCATTCATGTACACCCATATTAATACCTTATATGCTGCCTGGTGAGTGACTTGTGATGTTATTCATGTACTAGCCAACTGGCAAGTAAATGTAAATTGTTGCTTTGCTCCGTGAAATGCACCATAAAGAGTAAGAAAGTAACTGGTATCCAACACCAGGAACAGGTTCAATATTTTGTAAACAGCATCTGTGAAATAAAGACACGGTATTTGTGTAATAAATCCACAGCATCAATATTCCAACAAACATAACATCCCTGTCCAAGACTGATTCTTGCATTTCAACTTTATTATAAGCATCCATTTTGATTATTTATTTTTCAAATCTGGCCATTCTGCATCATAGCTACAACATTTCACGTTTGAAATAACATTTTAAATACTTGGATTCCCTCAAGACTGACAGATATTCTGTTGGTGTAATTACAAAACTATGCACCAACAGTGTTCATAAAATATTTCAATATTAAATAATTAAAGCTATTTGAAAAATACTGCAAGTATTATAAAATCATAGCATGTCACATCTGTCTGTTGTGCTTCATTGTAAATGGTAGAAAACACCAGGAAATAATAAACATTCACAATTCATAACAACATTTGAATTACATTATATTCACTTCAAATAAAACAGTGCATAAGCTGCTCAAAAAGGTTGATTCAAAAATCTAAAGAACTTTCAAAATCAAATAGCACTAATAGTCACATAAAGTGTTAGCTGACAAAAATGCACCAAACACTGCTTCCTTTTTGTTGCTTTTCTTGCCAAGTAGTTTAAATGTCATGGAGCTAGCAAATGGGAAATACTCCAAACAAAAACAATCTCAAATAAATGGAGATTCTGTTAAGTAAATGTGATTTCCCACTTCAGATAAACAAATATGTTTTCAAATAAAATTATAAAGAAAACTAAAGAGTCAAATCATCATAGAAAAACAATCTGAAAGAATGAACCGACGAATACCATCCAACGGATTCCGTGCAGTAACATCCTCCTCCTAGCATCAGTATTGGACTCTGCCAAAACGTTCAAAACTAACAAAGGTATTAAGACTTGGTAGAGGAGTAAGAAGTGGTGGGAACCTCCCTCCCCACCCCAGCACACACAAACACCCAACAGATCCTGAATATCGTTTTATAAAAAAAGATAGTTGAAAGGTTTTAGACTCAAAATTAATGTACAAAGTATTTACAAGACAAGCACAAAACATAAGAGTACAGTGCTATACACCAATACAGGATAATACTGGAAGAGTGTAATATTTTTTAAATGATTTACTTAATATACCACACAAAATATCAAGCTTGCTCAAACAAAACAAAGGATTAGGTAACTATAATAACAACCAAAAAATAACACTATCTGATTGGTTAATATTGGTTATCAATTCTGCCACCACAAAATAATAAAATCTGTACAGAAATCTATACAGTAACAGGAATTATGTTCTACCATTATTTGTTATTTTCAGATTAATTTTATAATCCCTTTAGAAAATTCCAGAACAAAAATGTGTCTTACAATAACTCCTTATCCACACCAAAAATACTGCCAATATTTATATATGTATGTATGTATATATATATGTGTGTGTATATATATATATATATATATATATATATGTGTGTGTGTGTGTGTGTGTGTGTGTGTGTGTGTGTGTGTGTATATATATATATATATATATATTTATATATAGACACACATACACATATGAAGAAACTACATTTGGTGTTATTGAGTTTCATGCATAGGTCATCAAATTGAACTGATAAATTAAAATGTTTTGCAAAAGGTAATAGCTATTTCATATTCTCTGAAATCTGTTTAATATAAAAAAGTGAAGGAATTAACCAACAACAATTGAAAACTACCAGCATGGGATATGGTTAGAAAAATATCCCTTTAAACAAGTGTGATTTTGTAGTAGTCACATGCACAAACAGAAAATAAAAATTAAGGGAAAAGGGAGATAACATTCAGAAAAGCTGAACAAATAATGCCGTTAATAACTGAAATTTTAAACATGCATGCACAAAAAAACATGCATGACTGGTATTTTTATTATCTTTTAGGAAAAAGGTATAAAATGTAACAGAATTTGTAATAACAATAAAGCCCATAAATTAAATTTTTTAACGAATTAATTTATGTTTAACGACACCCCAGCACTAATTTCTGATGTTAACAGCATAATAATACAACACAAGAAAAAGAAAACTATGTATTAAGCTAATTATTTTTAACAATACCGCTGTTTAAACCCTCTGGATTCTGGAGAAAAGAAGTAAAAAAACTATTTTGTCAACAACCTAATAATGTAACTGTAACTGCCAATGTGTAATACTGCCAACTTCTCAGGCTGTATTGGTTTTTTAAAATAGACTTCAACCAACTCCAATTCAATATACACATCCAGAAAATAAATAGAGACAGGTATTTGTCACAAATCAAGAGTTGCTATCTTATGAGTCTGCACATCACTTTCTCACCTAATAACAGTAGATTGTGTAGCTGCTTTCTGCTATTGCTTTCAATTAGTGCATTCTAACAAATAAGACAAGGAGATAATTCATTAAAAAGGTTTTACAAAATTCAGTTCATCTAATTTGGGCAAAATGAATATGGAAATAATGACAAACTGGAGGGAGTTTTTATATATACTGTTTAAGGTATATAGCCCAGTGTTTATGTCAAATTGGATTAAATCACATTTATACCCCCCCCCCCCTTAACATTAAACACTGTAGACTTAATGAGTTTTGTAAAAACACTTCACTTGCATTGTCCTGCAACCACAGAGTGGTCAACATACTTATACTTTATACATGTGAGTAATAAGAATACTTCACTACCTCTCATTTAATACCATATTTATGACATGGTGAAATATGCCAAATAAAACTTTCCTCATTTCATAATCATAAATGTGAGATTGGTGGTTCCAGGGCGAAAATGACCTTTAGAGACCCACACCTATAAATGGAAAATATAACTGATACAGAGGTAAAGGAAAAAAAAAAAAAAAAAAAAAAAAGAGTTGTAAATTTGAATTTTTATAATTTTCATAAGTATTTAACCTGACCTCTTACCAATGACATTTATCCCAAGTTTAATAGACTGGACGACATATTTCAAGACTGGTCTATTGAAATTGTGAGGAATGCCCTTCGTAGGCGGTCAGGTTAAGTTGAAAAGAAATCAAATTGTACATAATTATAAATAAAAAATGTTTTGTTTCTTATTAAAAGTCAAAAATAGCTTATCTGAAAGGGAAACAAATTGCTAGACAAGTTGATGTAAAATGAGACAAAGTGTACACTGTATGTACATAATGTATAAATAACTAAAACTTGCTTAAGTAGGTGTTCTAAGAGCTGTAATCGTTACGCGAAGTTCACAGATGTTGTTTGGATAGCTATGTGACAGAAGGGGCAGTCTCTTGTTTGGGTAGCACACACATTACAGAGCACTCTGTGACTACAAGGTAATGTGGACACTGTCCGTTTCCTATCTTGGCATACTAAACACTTGTTTGATGTCTGTTGGTATATAACCTGAAAGTAAAGAAAAACTACAATATATAAGATTGGAAAGTAAAAGGGTTAAAAACAGTGTGTACAATACTTTTTTTCTTTTATAAAAATAATTCTGATTAAATTAAGTCCAGGGTCCGTGTTTATAAAACTTAAAGTCGAGACTTTAATAAAGTTATTTGTATGGCGTTGCCATGACGTTAAAGTCTAGACGTTTAAGGTTTATAAGCACGGGGCCTGATGTTTTCTAACATGGAATATGTTATCAAGGCAAGAACACAAATAAAGAATACAAGTCTTAAAACTCAGGAGCTTAACAAGGGTCAATAATGCCACAAAAGCATACACAAATATATAGTAAATACAATGACTATATATTTACATACAATGCTTTCTGTCCTGATATCTTTTCAAATAGTCATTTTATTCACAATTTCTGAATGTTTGTTTTGTTTAATGACATCATTAGAGTACATGGATTTATTAATCATCAGCTTTTGGATGTCAAACATTTGGTAATTCTGGCATATGGTCTTAGAGAGAAAACATGTTAAATGTTTCTAAATGATATTTTATATGCAGGATAGCACATATCTCAGCCTTTGATGCATTGGCTGGAAAGAGAAATAGCCCAATATTGATTTCTCAAATGCAAACAAACTAATGAATGTCAATAATTTTGTCAAATAGGAGGGCTTAGTAATTTGGCAAACATGTTCCCAATTGTTTATGCAATAAAATATGTTTTTAATCACACCAATAAAGTTACCAACTTAGTAAAGTAATTGATAAAAAAAACAATTTTTTTTTTAAATGATCAAAATAAATCACTGCACCAATACAACAGGACATGAACATTACCTCATCAATTTTGTCAAGATCGTGCTTCAATGTTTGTCGTATATGTCGCAGTGACTGTAGGTTTAGTTTGTCTAAATCTGTTATGCGCTGTAACGTTCTTAGATAGCCTCCACCGTTCAACAAGTCTAGTTCCTGTTTCATCCTCTGTGACTGAGTTAAAGACTATAAGCAGAAAAAGAAGTGAGTAAATCTCTTGAAAAATAAATAATAATGTCTGAAGTGTGGTCCATACACAATTAAGTGATTATTATACCTCTGTGAACCGGACCCTGAACAAAAGGGAATGCAGTCAGAATCGACCTAGTTTAACAGTCCTGAATTTTCTTAATTCTAAACTGCGAACTTCTAAACACCGGATCCTGTCTAAAACAGATAAATATTAGGTCCCTGATGCAACTTGGTTTAGACAGGTTTCACTGTACAAGGAGGGGAGGGGAGGAGAAGAGCAAACTCGATGAAAACCAACTTTTAAATTATTAGATTACATTATTAGAAAATCTTTGCCGTTTGATGAAGTCACTGGAAAACTGAATATTATCATTTAAAAACAACAAAAAGAAACCCAAACGCTACTGATTTATGTACCAGACCATGGCAATACAGATTTATGTATGAAAAAAAATATCCATTTTGAGTGTGCTGATATACTACAACAGCCACTAATTGTATAAAACTGTAGAAAAGGAAACAACATAATACTATGTATTTGACTGCTATTCCTCAATAATTAGCTCAAAATTGAAAACCAATTCTGACCTCATCTCTCTGTTTGATAGCGTGTATTCTCTCTTCATCAGCCAGCTTGGATTTCCTATAAGATTCTTCAGCTTCTTTCTTCCAAGCTTCACACGCCTAAAAAAAAAAATTCATATGTAACAAAATGCAGTCAATTCGTTTTATTTTTTTTGTTACATAACACAACAAATTAATATATTTGTAGACTGAAAGTAAATTTAAGCAAAGAGTCATATAATATATACTACATAAATAATATTAATAATGTTGATGAGCAGCTGAATAATGGCATTTTCACATAGTAACATGTTTTCATGAAAACAATTGCCATACCACTTTAAAACTACATTTTTCAAAGCAATAGATGCAATAATTAGCTATAAGCAGACAAGACAATAATTGTTGCTAAACTCTATTGTGTAACAAATTTTATTTATTTATATTTAGTTTTTGGTATTTTGATCACTCCAATTTGAATAGGCCCGTGCCTATATAACTGAAGTCTGGACTAATGACATCACACACACACACAATTTGTATGGCATTAAAATCTCAAACTCTGTTTCAAGTGTTGACTGCAAAAGTTTAAGAAGCATAGGTTTTGGTCACCAAATATACATTACACAGTGAAACTATTATGACTATCCATGGGACATAGCTACGAGTCCAAATAATTAACAATTTAACACCATGGACCCAAATAATTAATAATTAAACAGCATGGGTCAAAATACTGAACAATTTAACACCATGGGTCCAAATAATTAACAATTTAACACCATGGATCCAAATAATTAACAATTAAACACCATGGGTCAAAATAATTAACAATTTAACACCATGGGTCAAACTAATTAACAATTAAAACACCATGGGTCAAAATAATTAACAATTTTACTCCATGGATCCAAATAATTAACAATTAAACACCATGGGTCCAAACACTGAACAATTAAACACCATGAGTCAAAATAATTAACAATTTAACACCATGGATCCAAATAATTAACAATTAAACACCATGGGTCAAAATAATTAACAATTTTACTCCATGGATCCAAATAATTAACAATTAAACACCATGGATCCAAACACTGAACAATTAAACACCATGAGTCAAAATAATTAACAATTTAACAACATGGATCCAAATAATTAACAATTAAACACCATGGGTCAAAATAATTAACAATTTAACACCATGGGCCAAACTAATTAACAATTAAAACACCATGGGTCAAAATAATTAACCATTAAACACCATGGGTCGAAATAATTAACAATTTAAACCCACAGATCCAAACAATTAACAATTTAAACACCGCATTTTCACATATTAAATTTACAACACTACTATGTTTGTGATCTGGGACAATAAAATAATTGTTTTTAAAGTTTGTAATTTCATTCAGTATACATGGTTTGTACTCAAGGTGACTTACTCCCTTTGCCTGTTTGTACACTCCTTCCCACTCTGCCAGTTTTGTCCTTGTCACGATGAGTTCGTCCTTCAGTTTGGTGACTTCACCGCTCTCATTGCCATGGCTGTTTGATAATGCTGAGGAGAACATTGGGGACTGGGGACCAATACTCCGGGGAGACATAGAGTTTGTATCACTTATAGATGCTCCGTGAAACTTGGAGGAACTTAACTGACCAATTAGAAATGGTGATGATGACTGTGGATGCTGTTGATAATGAAAATACGAAATGAAATGTGACCAAGTTTGTTAAAATCAAAGACAATCACAAATATTATGTTTTCAGACAACAACAAACCAAGTTTCCAGACCATAATGTTTAAATACTTTTGCTTCCTGGTCAATCTCAACAAATAAAATATTATTTAAATTAATACTTTTGCCCCCAGTTTTCTTAGGCCTACAAAATGGATATTAATAAATCAATAGTTTCCTTTGATAATTTGATTGTTTAAACAGTGTTTAAAGTTTTACAAATCTTCGACTACAAAATAAACCTAAAGTGTTTGGTTGTAACATAAATCAACAATTTGAGAACAATCCTGAGCATCTTTCATCACCTGATCTCCCGTCGAATCATGCTTCTGGACCTGCAGAGGCAACATGGAGTGCGGGAAACTTCCGAAGGGTGATGGCGGAGACTGAGACAGACTTCCCATGCTTCCTCGCTGGTGCACACTGCTGGGTGGGATTCCAATTGGTCCCGATGTTGTCCCGAAACAACCACCAGACGTTGACAGCCCTGTGCTTATAGAGCTGCCTATAGAGTTTGTGTCATTATCCCGATCCAGCTCCTTATCAAGGCTGGCTATGTCAAAATCTTCTAGATGTAGATCATCAAGAGCATGACCTGTAAAAGAGGTAAAAAGAGGTTATCAGGTAAGTATTTTGCAACTAAGATACAAAGAAAGAACACTCCATACACTTTATTTTATCAGTGGCATGAAGATGTCTTAACAGTTTCGTTCTCGACACAATGAGTTTCAGTTTCATGATTTCTCTTACCTCACTGTGATTATGAAAACTAATCCTATGCTTATAAAGTCTAGATTCAAATCTTTAAAAATGTATTATGTCTCTTGATAGAATTTATGTAAATATGTTGGGTGTGATGTTTGTTTTCATGGGTATATAAAGAAAAATTTGATTAAATAGTCATTAAAGGAAAAATTAGCCATTTGTAACATGATAATTGGTGTTTATTGTGTTTACATAATTCTAACTCAATGTGTAATTGAAAGTTGAACGGTTGGTGAAAACCGATTATAACCGATGTTCAATGATGAAATTTTAAATGATTCCCTACACTAAGTACAGGTTGGCGGTATACCATGTATACCATTCAGTATCGGTATCATGTCAGTACTGATTTACCAAACCAAGCAAATTTCAAAATACAAAAATTTAGGTATTGAAAAATGTTTCCCACAATTTAGTAAAGCACTAACAATATATCTGACAAATGCAAAATGGGTTGGGTATAAATCAGAAGAGCCATGTGTATGGAATTTAATTTTATTTATTCAGATGAAATTAGCGGGTGAGCCTCAACTCAGACATGCATTTAAACCAGAGTAAACAAAAAAAAACCTGCTATATATCGGTATCGTATCAATACCGAATACCATACCAGTACCAAGGTAAATCACCCCCAAAATACCAATACCGAAATCTCAAATTTCAATACCATCCAGCTCTAGCACTAAGCTTACCTATAACAGACTCGACTGTGTCTCCCGCTGGGTAGAATGCTGGTGCGTGAGGAGACATGGTCGAACTGGTGGCCAGCGTCAGAGGTGGAGCGATGGAGTTCTGGAAGGCACTCTGTGAACTAACAACATTGTTTAAATTGTGCAACAGTATCAGGTTCTGCTTCCTCTTTGCCTTCTCCACTACATCTAATGAAGTATCTTTATCTATGGCTTGTATTTGTTGTCTTAGTTTGACCTGCAAACAAAGGTACAATACTGTAAAAATCATAAAATATTAGAGACACCAAAATTTAGCAAAATCCAAATAAGTGACATATTAGCAACATAGAACTTTAGTAAGGTCATCATACCAGAAACTTTAAAAAACAAACAAATAAGCTTAAGTTGTAGGATCAGCTGAAAAAATATTTTTGACGAATCTTGACATTATGCAGGTTACAGACATCTTGAATTTAGCATGAAATTACACTAATGTGCATGCTATCTAACTAGTGTTGTTTCCTATCATTTTCGTTTAATCAGTAGCATGTAACCACTGTTGTGCCTTCTGTTAATCACAGACAAAATGATTGCACCAAAGGTTTTTGGATTTTGGAACAGTCTGTTTTACGTCTTTAAATTTCGAGGGTGGGATGTAAGCACAGTGGTACAGCGCTCGCCCAAGATCTATTCCCATCGGTGGCCCCATTGCGCTGTTTCTCATTCTAGCCAGTGCACCATAACTGGTGTATCAAAGGCTGTGGTATGTACTGCCCTGTCTGGAATGGTGCATATAAAAGATCTCTTGCTGCTAATCAAAAAGAGTAGCCCATGAAGTGGTGGCAGCAGGTTTCTCTCTCAACATCTGTGTAGTCCTTAACCATATGTCTGATGCATTTTAACTGTAAATAAAATGTGTTGAGTGCATCGTTAAATAAAAATAAAAAATCTTTATTTGAAAATGAAAATAAAAACATCTTTATCCCTGGGGATTGAAATCAGTTTTGGCTTTCTGGTCAAAACGTTTTTCCAAATGAACCTGAAAACTTTAGAAACGTCTGGTATGTTGATCTGTGAACTTTGCTTGTCAAAAAAAAAGCTGCAGTTAAAACTTTCAATCCAAAGATGTCAGACAATGTACACAATGTTTAATTTTTAAATTACAAAACAAAAACTAAACAACAATGCAACTAAAATGATCATGCAGAAGATGAATGATCAGTCATGCTAATATGAAAATTTCTTGATAAATATCATCACAGATAAATGTATTTGTAGATGCAAGAATAAAGATATAGAGATAAAAATCAACATTCACTAAAAATAAAACAGGAAATGCAGTATGTTCAAATGTCAGGTTGATGCATGAAAAAATATTCAACGACTTCAATATAAAATTAAACAACTTTGTAAGCATAAAAAACATTCAACAACTTAACATAAAATTAAACAACTTCTTAAGCATAAAATCGTCATTTACAAAATTTGTCCACTTTTTAATCACTATTCCACAAATCAAGCACTTTAGTTTTTTAAAACACATATCTTATGATTTATTAAATTAAGCTAGTAGCATGGACAATAATTTTCGTTCTTTTATTCCTTTAAATATTTATCCTTGGTGAGAACATATTATTTCTATTTCAGTCCTTTCTATATGTTTATAATAAAAATAGCTATAGTTTATTATAAAAACATTTGTATATTTCACAACATATTAGAATACACATTTTTAAGATGTAGGAATTGCCAAAATGGATAAAATAAAAAAATTAATTTGAGTTAATACCTGAAATTCCTCTCTGTCCATGCCAGTTATCTTGAAGTGGTTGTGTGGGCTCGTAAGGTCTGAACCAAAACTGCTTGACCGACTAGCTGAACGATGCTTCCCTATCGGTTCTTGAATATAACCATGATTTGGGGTGCCTTCTATACTAATACTCTGAAAATTGGCAACATTGCAACTATAGAGAAACATGCACACTAAGTCAAATAATAAACTTTCTAAATCAAATCTACCTTCTAATAGATTACAAGTATACTGCAAATTACTGACTGCAACATTTAAAGCAAGAAAATATCCAAGCCAAAAAATGAAAATAATTATTATCTTAATATTCAAAACAGTAACCAAAAGGATATTAAATATCTAAAAAACTAAAATAAATAAATAAATACAATTTAAATACTGGGTTTGATCATCAGCCAATATCCAAAGAACAATCTATGCATAGTGAAACTGAAATAAACATGCAACATTTATTAAACACTAAACAGTAAGTTTTGTAGTAATGTTTTCAGATAGCCTACTTATTTGACCTCTAGGTCATCGTACAATGTGGCTGGAATAACTGAAATAATAGCTTTTCCCCTTAAGTTTTATGGTCTACAGGATAAAGATCATAACTAGATAATGATGTCAAATATGTGCTTTATCCAATGTCATTAACTAGTTATTCTCTATATAATAATACAGCAATTATATATAGTAGAACAGGTTTGTACTTCGTATAAGGCAGATGCATATTTTGAAGTGTACTGCTCAATAATCGTTAAAACATTCCAGATATTTAAAATATGTAAGTAATGTAAAATGTAATAATAAAGATTACAGCAACAGAGGTCTAGGTACACATCAAAAAGTCAACACCACTATAAGAAGCATGCATATTTAGATTCTATAAGAAAACTGCATTACTTGACTGTGAAATTTGACCGAAAATACCTGTACTAGTCAAAACCAATTTTAAGTTGAACATTACTTACAGAATTATTTGTTGATATACTATTAGCTCGTTCTTTTCCTATAGGGTTAGGCAGTTTTCCTAGTAAATGTTGTGGGGACTTCCCATTCTGTTCCTGAAATTAATATTTAATTATTAACTTACATTTATTAGGCAAAGCAATGGGACATAACTCCGATGAAATTATTGATTTGGCAACACAAAAAATAAACTATGATAACCGTTCATCAAAGAGACATCGGAAAAAAAGAAGAGAAGAGAACATTTGTTCAGGTTACAAGACGTTTACCAAATGTTTTGAACAAAAACACCACCACAAAACCTTTATCACCTGTGTGCTACTGAATCAGAAATTACACACACAGATGGTTAAGCCATCGGACATAAGACTGGTAGGTACAGTGTTCGCAGCCCAGTACCCATTTCCACCCAGAGTCACTATACTTTCTTCTCTCTCACTAACCAACTAACAATTAAACCATTGACAGATAGCCAACACAGCTGAGATGTGTGGCCGAAACCTTATGCCTAAACCTTAATTGGATATAGGCACGAAAATAAGTTGAAGACCAGCCTTAGTGGTTTCGTGGTTAATCCATCTGACATAAGACTGGTCGGTACGGGGTTTGCAGCCAGGTACCGGCTCCCACCCAGAGTGAGTTTTAATGGGTAGGTATAAGACAACTACACCC
>JAECMU010089068.1:0-16861 GCA_016106625.1 Dracogyra subfuscus
GTATACACCCTATAGGAATGGTTTAATGATTTTGTAGTGCTAATTAAGATAGCTTTGAAAATATGGGCCCTGTACTTTAAAACTGATCCAATGAACAGTGTGAGACTAATTGATGTAAGGAGATGATAACCCAAGAATGTAAAGAGTGAAAGGGCAATAACTCTTCATAAAACATTTTAGTTAAAAGAAAGAAAATGTTTTATTTAACAGGGGTACTCAGATTGTTTTAATTTATTGGTACAAGGAGTCAGGAATATGGCTAAAGACCCTACAGACGTGAAAGGATAGTACATGCCACAACCTTTGTTGCCCAAGGTTGTGGAGCAATTAATGGCTGGAATGAAAAATAGCCCGATGAGCCCACCAATAGTGATTGATCCTAGACCAACCATGCGTTAGGTGATCAGATTATCACTGGGCTATGCTCCACCCTACAGATTTAGTAGTCCTAAACTGAAGTATGATCAATATACAACACAAAAGACAAATATCTCACTTTATACGCCAGAATGTAACGGTTAAAAAAAAAATAATAATAAAAATAAAAAAAAGAAGAAAAAATAAAAGAAAAGAAAGACCACTGAATTATACTTCTCCCCAGCCTCCATGAAGATTGTTTTTTTGTAAATAATTTTAGTTTAATTTGTTGTAAGAAGAAGGGAAAAAAAGAAGGAAATAACAAAACATACAAATGTTTGTGTTCAATTTAGAAAACAATCGGCTCAGAAATAAATAACTTGTAGTAAATACCATAGTAAGAGAACAACGTTCCCTGGTGGGAGAAACAATAGGTTAAAGAAAGTTTGTTTTGTTTAACAACACCACTAGAGCACATTGATGTATTAATCTTCGTCTATTGGATGTCAAACATTTGGTAATGCTAACTTGTAGTCATCAGAGGAAACCCACTACATTTTCTTAATGCAGCAAGAGATCTTCTATATGCACGTTCCTAAAGACAGAAAAAGTACATGTCACAAGACTATAGACTAAAAACCTTCTCCAAACCCCACAGATATTCGTACCTCCAGAGTAGATCTGTTCAGATTTGATAGGTCCAGTGTGAGTACCAATTTTCAATGATCCTGTTTTCTGCAATTCAAAAAGAAGTCACATTGTATCATATAGACCAGTGTATCAAATATACCTGTACTGTTCTAAACTTGAATGATAACACCATCAACATACGCAAGCATGTTTATTTACAATGCAATTTAATTAGTAATATTTTGTGACTAATTAACCCCTCAAAATAAACTGTAGTCAGTGTAACCAATTAATTAGTTATTATACTGTGTATGTCTGTTGTAACCACTTCTGTTACCACTCTAGTTTCAAAATAAACTGTAGTCAGTGTAACCAATTAATTAGTTATTATACAGTGTATGTCTGTTGTAACCACTTCTGTTACCACTCTAGTTTAAAATTTTATCAAGAAGGCAAAATGGCCGACCAGAATAAATCATACAAAATGCCAGATTGTGTTAACATTGAAGTTTTCAGTTAGTAGATTTCAATATATTTAGATGTTTAGTCGGGCTCATTTAATACACATGAGTTGAAATCGTGGGAGATGTTAAATGCAATCAAAATGGTGTCAGTAAAATATTTTAGCACCATAAGAAATAAGATAAACATAATTAGAAACATTTCGTTTGGGTATTATTTGTTATATAAGTTTTGTCACAAGAGAAAATCATGAAAACACACATTAATTGCAAGTCAAAACTTAATCGCGAACCATGCATCAGTTATGGTCAAACACCAACATTTAACCGATATGACACCTGACCTATCATTTGTAACTTATTACAAGAACTGAATTAAGATTAATATTCTAAAATATTACAACAGCAATTTAGAATTGTTATTAAACTTCCACACACCGATTTCAATGAAGAGCATATTAGTAGGGTCTCCTCGAATACTCGAGTACTCGGGCACGGGCTGAATTCCACAAATTTCAAGTCCATTCACAGGACTCGATTACCCGTGCAAGGAAGAGCAGTCTCATTTAATTATTTTTACGTCAATGTGCCATAATATTACATGCTTGTCACTGGTTACATTATAGAGGCTATGAGTCATGGATGGAAAACTAAAGTTAAAATGAATAATGCTATTTTACTTTATCTTTTAGTCTCATTATTGTCTAATTATCGGGTACTTAGGTCCGGGTTGAGTTTGACACTCAAGTACTCGAGTCCAATATTTAGAATCACAGAGGCCCAACATATTATGTGCCTTCATAAATAATTAAAAAAAGCAAATGTTTAATAGTAGCCAAGTTTAGTGTATAAATATGGCATTAACTGTGACAGAAAATTTAGAGTAAAAGAGAAGAAAACCCATTACTACTATAGTAGAAGCACACATATTTTTTATGTACCACTTTCCAAGAGACAAAAACACACAATCAAATAATTTCACATATTAATCACTCAACAATGGTTGGAATAAGAAAAACGAATTATTTATACCCAAAAGTTAAATTTGTTTATATATGACATAAAAAAATTAAAAAATTGTTAAAGGTCATAACATGAACTTTCTATAAAGAAATACAAGTCTAATAAAATCTTTGAAACAAAGTAAAAAACCCACTCACTCTGTCCACTTGTCGGAGTATTGTCCCTTGTTGAAAGAACAATGGTTTCATGGCATCACAGACAATGTAGTCGAAGTATGACGTCCATTCTCGCTTCTCCGATGAAGGCTGCAACATTCAGATTATAATCACTGGTTTTACATCATAGCAATTCAGAATATTTTTAAACCTACATGTATTTCTGAAATTATAATTTTTTAAATATTTATCACTAATTTATCACTACCAATAAAACTGGTTTTACTTTGAAGATTTATGAAAATGGGTTGTGCAAAGTTTTTAAAAGTCTACACTCGCGAAAAGTAAACTATTAAAACAATGCCCTCATGAAACAGAATTTTAAAGTGATATATATACTCATATAACAAATAATATTATTTCGTTTCATTTTAACTTATTTCTGTTCTTGTATCCAATTAAGGTTCAAGCATGCTGTCCTGGGCAAATATCTCAGCTATCTGGGCTGTCTGCCAAGGACAGTGAGATAGGGGTTAGTTTTATAATGGTTAAGAAGAGAGAAGAGAGTGTAGTGGTTTTACATGTACACATTGAGTCGTTAAAACATGCTCTGGGTGGGAGTCGGTAGCAGGCTGCAAACCCTGTACCTATGAGCCTTATTTTTGATGGCTTAACCACAACGCCACCGAGGCCGGTAATAATATTCTAAAGTTGTCCTCTGTTGAAACTGTATTTACTACTTTAAATTATACTATTGAAACTGTCCGGAAATCGTATTTCATCTGATTCATTCTTCAAATGAAAAAGATGTAAATATATAATATACGACATACCTTGTCAGGTGGATAATCTAACAGGAAGGTCATGATTTTCTGAAAAAGAGTTGATCAAAATACATTTCAGAAGATAACATTCAATTATTGAACATTTTATAAAAACATATAACATTCACTGAATCTTTTGTTTACTATACACATGAAAGTGAAAAAGCAGCACAATTACCTTTATCTTTCAGGATCATTTAAAAGACATTCATGAGAGAAAACATGAAAATATGAGGTTCTAAAAGACACAAGAATACTCAATTAAGCCACAATATATCATGAACTGAGGAAACAAATACATGCATACATATTTCATGTTGTTTGTTCAATATACTGTGAACTGTTGGGGAAAATACATACATATACATTTTATGTTGTTTGTGCCAAACCAAATATCATGACATTTATATCAACACATTATTTTCTAGGTTATATATAATGTTGTTATGGTGATGTTGGTTGTTTGCAAAATGTATAATTCACAAATATATTCATATTGCAAATATTATCTTGTAGAAATAAACAGCACTATCAATTGTTACACTGAAGAAACACAAAATAAACACAGGAAAATACATTTAATAAAAAAAAAAGATGGATTATAAAGTATCAGTGTAATGCCAAAGTTTGTTTTGTTTAACCATACCACTAGAGCACATTGATTGATTAATCATCTGATACTGGATGGTAAACATTGAATAATTTCAACCTGTAGTCTTAGAGAAGTTTATTTCGTTTAACGACACCACTAGAAGATATTGAGTTTGTTAATCATGGGCTACTGAATGTCAAACATATAGTCATTTTGACAGTCTTAGAGAGGAAACCTGCTACATTTTTCCATTAGTAGCAAGGGATCTTATATATACAGCATCCCACAGACAGGATAGCACATACCATGGTCCTTGATGTACCTGCTACATTTTTTCATTAGTAGCAAGGGATCTTATACAATGTATATACACCATCCCACAGACAGGATAGCACATACCATGGTCTTTGATGTACCAGTTGTGTTGCACCGGCTGGAACGAGAAATAGCCCAGTGGGCCAACCAATGGGGATTGATCTTACAGGAAGATCATAATGTATTTTGAGAAAATTATGACCTTCCTCTTAGATCGACAGCGCATCTAGCTAGAACTTAACCACTGGGTTACATCCTACCCTAAAAAAACAACTCCCACCCCCCATCCCCTCACTATTCCGAAAAATACATTTAATGGAGAAAAAAACCAATACAGATTTTGAAGTACCTGTGTAATTTGGAAAGGAGGTTGTACTTACATTTGTGAACATGTAGTCACTGTTTGTGGCAAGGAAGACTTTGGCGCCATGATGTCGCAACCTTCAAGTAAACATTAACAACCAGTGAAAGATATATAAATACTGCTGTCATGAAATGAACAAATGTAGATGTATATTGAAGTTAAAGCTTGTTCTGTTTAACAAAACCACTAGAGCACATTGACTTATTAATCACTGGCTACTGGATGTCAAATAGTTGGTAATTTTTAACTCTTGTTAAGTCTTAGAGGAAACCCGCTACATATTTACATAGCAGCAAGGAATCTATTACATGTATATGCACTTTTTCATAGACAGGACAGCACATGCTACAGCCTTTGATATAGCAGGATGATAAGATAAAACAAATTCAATGTACTCTAGTGGCTTTGTTAAATAAAACAAACGTTTTACTCTTTGATATAGCAGAGGTGGTGCATGGGTTGGGATAGGGAAACATCCCAATCAGAGCATGCGTCCACTGATGTGGTTCTATCTTATGATGTCTTATGATGCAAGTACTTCAAGCAAGGGCTTTACCAACTGAGCTAGGATTAGTATTTTCTTAGAGAGAGAGAGAGAGAGAGAGAGAGAGAGAGAGAGAGAGAGAGAGAGAGAGAGAGAGAGAGAGAGAGAGAGAGAGAGAGAGAGAGAGAGAGAGAGAGAGAGAGCAAGTCGATTCAAACATGAACACCCCCAACATATTCCAGTTTACACACAAACAGAAGAGAAAAAAAGACGAGTTTTTACTAAGCTAGTACACACGTAACAAGCACGGAAATAGAATGTTTATATCTTACACATAATAAACAGAAAATAGAGAAAACAGCTTGTTGTTTGCGCATTTCTGCACTGTTCACATTGAAACTATGTACATACGTGTAGACCCGAAGACATCACATACATAGGAAAGAAAAGTGTTCAGTTTCTACGTTACTCTGATGCTGTCATTCCTAACATACAGGCACTCAAAACGTCTCCACAAACTACGTACAGAAATATCGAAGAAACGCACAGAAATAGGAAAGAAACGTTTTCAGTTTGTAAATAAACACAGCACCATTATTCCGTACACAAATGTACAGCTAAGAACATCAATGACGTATAGAAATAGGAAAGAAAGAGCTTTCATTTTGTGCATTTGACGAAACTGAGAAACACTTTAAAATATATACAGAAATAGAGACAAAAAAACCCTTCATGCTTTCTTCGCATTGCTCTAACACTTTCAGCTGGTACAGCCAAACTCACAATATAACTCATGGAGAACTAGAAGAAGGGGAAAAAAGCCCGCGGTTTGTGCTTCGCTTTTCAAATTCTCTGTATTCGTGATCAAGTAACTGCCAAGTCCCCTTTCTTTACATGGACGGAGATAGAGCGATTTTAATCATTACACTGGGAATAAACACAAACTATACGCAGAGAAAGGGAGGATATAAACATAAGCTCTTTTTTCTTGCATTGCTTTACCACTTTCAAGCGATACACAAACACATGTCAAAACTCACAGAAAAGTAGATAACTAAAATAGACCAAAAAAACACACAAAAAACAAAAACAAAAAACACACACTATCGGCATCGCTTTGTCCATTCACTAACTACTAACATTTCATTCTGACTTATTGTCGATCTTATATCCAATTAAGGTTTAAGCACGCTGTCCTGGGCACACAACTCAGCTACCCTGGGCTGTGTTTTCAGGATAGTGGGTTAGTTGTTAGTTGGTTAGTGATTTGAGAAGATGGTGTAGTGGTCTTACACCTACCCACTGAATCGTTAAAACTCGCTCTGGGTGGGAGCCGGTACTGGGATGCGAACCTACCAGCCTCATGTCTGATGGCTTAACCACGACGCCACCGAGGACGGTAACTACTAACAACTAAACACTAAACCTGGACAGATAACTCAGATAGCCCCGAATGCCCACGAGAACCTGTGTGAAACTTAAAGGGACATTCCTGAGTTTGCTGCATTGTAAGATGTTATCGACTAATAACATATTTCTACGATTACACTTACATATTAAATACATTTTCTTGTTTAGAATATCAGTGTCTGTATATTCGATGTGTTTCATGTCGTCTTAATATTTGTAAGATGCCCAAACTGGATTTTGTCTTCAATAATTTCGTACATGCTAAAAATATATATTAGGAAATAAGATGACATTTAACCTAGTACAAATATTATAACGACCAGAAACACGTTTAATATACAGTCACTAATATTTTATTCAGAACACTATATTTAATATATAATTATAATCGTTAAAACGTCTCTGTTAGTCGATAACATCTTAAACATTGCAGCAAACTCAGGAATGTCCCTTTAATTGGATATAAGCACGAAAATTATAATAAATTAAATTAAATGTATAACTGATTATCGGCATCCAAGATCTGGTAACTGCTTGAAAACATATTTTATTGTATAAACAACAAAAGGATTGGGCACCATTTTTTCAACTTGCTAGGCCCTCTCTAAAACTGACGAATCTCGTTCCTTTACATGAATGCAATTCTTTACTATTACTCTAGAAAACACCATAAGAAAAATACAGATATAGGGAGGGGATAAAAGTTCGTTTTGCATTGCTCTAACATTTTCAGATGATAAACAAAACATATGCTAACTCCTAAAACAATTGGTAGCGAACATAAAAGAGAGAGACAGAAAAAGACAACTTTCAGATTGCACCATTGCATAAATTTAAGATCGAGTAACTGCTGTGTTCCGTTCCTTTACAAGAATTCAGTAATTATACAGACTATAGGTTTAGGAAACGTTTGGCTTGCTTCCATAAAAACCTGTTTAAGCATGACTGCCGTGGGTAAAATATTTCTCTTCGACAGAGAGATCTGTCTACTGAGTCCCCTGATTCGCGTCTTATTGCCCATTGGGTAATTTCTCGTTACAGTCAGTGCTCCACAACTGGTGTAACAAATGTTGTGGTATGTACTATCCTGACTGTGGGATGGTGCATATAAAAACTTCTTTACTGCTAATCGAAAAGAGTAGTGCATGAAGTGGCGACAGCGGGTTTCCTCTCTCAATATATGTGTGGTCCTTAACCATATGTCCGACGCCAAATAATCATAAATAAAATGTGATGAGTGCGTCGTTAAATAAAACTTTTCCTTCCTTCCTGACTACTGAAAATCACCACAAGACACACATAGACACATGGATGGGAAGTTTTTGCTTTTCTTGCATTGCTATATCACTTGCAGACGTCACACGGTAACATACCCAATCTCACAACATAATTCGTAGACAACTAGAGAGAAAAGCTGCTTTCAGTGGGCGCATTTTTCTGTCGATTATCGGCATTCAAGATCTAGTAGCCGTTGAGTCTTTGCTCCTTTACATGAATGCTTACAGAACGCGTTCAAACATTGCACACTAGAAAACAGTACAACATATAGACATAATAGGAGGTAGGAGTCATACATGGAATCGCCAAAACATATACAAAGATATGACTGACGGAAATTTTCCGGGTGTTTTTTTTTGTTGCATTGCAATTACAGACGATACACACAGGAAAAACTCCAACCCTGAACCCAAAGCATACCCAGACACAACATTATTCGTTAACAAGTAGAAGATAGATAGACAGACAAAAACTGGTCTCAGCGTTCGTATTTGTCTAACTATTATCGGCATTGAAGATCAAGTAGCGGGCAGCATAGCCCAGTGGTACAGTACCCGCCAGATACGCGGTCGATCCCCGTCAGCTAACCACTGGGTTTTTTTCTCGACATAACCATATGTCCGACGCCGGTATAACCGTAATTATAATGTGTTGAGTGCATCGTTACAAAAAAATAAATATAAAAAAATAATAAATTAAAAAAATAAAGATCAAATAGCCGTTAAGGTTTTTTTCCTTTACAGGAACATTTTCAATCAATGCACACTAGACAGCAACACAACAAAAACATAGAAAAAAGGAGGGAAAACTTTTGGTTTTCTTTTTCTTGCATTGCGCTAACACTTTCAGGCAACACACAAAAACATACCCAGACTTACAACATAATTCGTAAAGAACTAGAAAACAGAGAGATAGAAAGAGAGAAAAAACAGCTTTCAGGCTGCGCATTGCTCTGCCGATTCTCGGCATTCAGGATCTCGTAACTGTTGAGATCTCGAGATAGACATCACTGAGTTCTGTTTTCTTACTCAACACTGGGTTTTGACACAACTGCTTACACAGACATTAATGCAGGTTTTAGTTTCACCTCGAAAGAACATTCTTGTGTTCGACAATATTGTCCTTTCGGCTCTGATTGTTAAGATAATAGTAGACTGCTTGGTAACGGGGTTGCAAACAAATGATCTAATCTCGAAATTGGATTGGAAATTGCGACCCGTCAAGACTATTAGTGCGACTGGGCGATTATGTATTCCTCTTCAGGCGGCCAATAAAAGCATTAAGTTTACCACGGTTTTTCAACTTCTTTATATTTTTGTTTACACTTATTTCTTCTTCTCTTTTTGGTTTAAAAAAAACACTAAATCCTTGAAGACTTGTTAATAGCCTTGTTTTAAAAATGCATAAATAAATAAATAAATAAATAAATAAATAAATAAATACACACACAAGTAAAGTGTTCCTATTACATTTTATTACTCACATGTTAATACATAAACGGTTACACAAATGTCGTGTTTTTCAATTTTATCTTTATGATCATAATAATTCACTGAACATTGTTACGGCACATTTCTGACGTCACTATAGTTGCCATAGCAGCCAAAAGCTGCGGCAGTCGCTGCTGTGATACTGACATAATTCAACGTCATTGTATTTGACATCACGCAATGTTGTTAACATCAATTGTGAAGCGATTGCAATCATATTTAACGTTTCTTATAAATCACACATTGTGGATAATAAATACTTTATAGCATTCGTTTTAAGGTGGGTTTTTTTATACCTCTGTATTTTTCTCGGGAATAAAATGATTCCCAAATTTGTTTCATAAAATCAATAGGTGAATATCATTGGCTTCGGAGTATGTTTTAACCGGGGTTTTTTTTCTGTTGTATTTAATTTAATTTAATTTATTATTTAATTTAATTTATTTATCTTTTGCTAAATTCTAGTGAAGGTTTAAACACGATGCCGTGGAATGACACCTCAATGTGTGTTGTTTTCTTTTCAATTCAAGAAAACACTTCCTCAAAAAAATAAAAAAATAAAAAATAAATTTAAAAAAAATTAAAAACAAAATTAAAAAAAAGAAGAAGAAGAAGAAGAAGAAACAACCTAAAAACTGAAACTAAAACACTTATCCGGAGCTAAGTCATCACCCTTTCGATGCGTCCAACTACTTGTTACGTCAGTTTGCGTGACACTCTATTAGAGCATTTTGTGAAGGGGCCTGAATATTCTTAGAGTCATTTAACGTCAGTAACACAACATTAATACGAACAACGTTAGTACTATAAGGGTAGACAATGTTTTATTAAAACAATTTTTAGTACTATATTATACATTGATTGGTAATTCTGTACTACTTTTTGTAATATTGTGATTGTTGTTTTTGGTGGTGGTTTTTGCCAGAAATGCATTTCAATGGGTAATGAAATTCGTGGATCTGAAATGTAGTATAGTTTGTTACCCATATGGTTAAACAATATGTCGGTACATATCAAAGTGATACGTCCCACTGGCACGTGTAACAAACGGGACCATACCATTGACGCACCACAGCCTTACAAGAACGCCAACTATACGAGTTGAGTTATATAAATTAAGATCGATTATGGATAATGGATGGGATATTAAACCCCAATGGGATCGCAGAAGAAGAAGAAACTCGCTTCCATTTCGTATCATGTTTATGTCCCTCATGAAATAATTTCCATTGTCACTCGCTAAAGCTCATGACAAATGAAAATAATTTCACTTGCGACATAAATATGATACGAAATGGAAGCTCTTTTAATATTTTATAACTATATTAAACGAGTTTCCATTTCGTATCATATTTATGTCGCAAGTAAAATTATTTTCAATTGTCACGAGCTTTAGTATACATATAATATTATTATATGTATACATGTGTTATATTTTCGTTGTGTTCTTAAATCCAACTGCATTAGTCCACGAAACGTAACCACCATGAACAAAAGCGATTTCACAGTAATTACCTTCTTATAGATAGTTTTACACTACTTCCTGCTGGAATCACATTATTAGAACTTGAAGCAAACAGTTATTTGAAAAAAGGATGGATGCAATTCCAACAAATTCCATTACAGATGGCTGAGCTATCATTATGCTCGTCTGTCCGAAGATGGCTTCTGGACAGAAAGTCTCTACTTAAAGCTACTCTAGCAATAATGACACAGGTTGAGAGACAGCAGGATGCGCCCCTTTTTCTTAACTAACACAGTAATGTCTATTGGTGTATAAAGGTGTCTGGGTTGCTCGCAATTAATAAACCGGCCTCGGTGGCCTAGCGGTTAAGTCGCCGGACAAAGGCTGGTAGGTACTAGGTTCGCAGCTCGGTACCGACTCCCACCCAGAGCGAGTTTTTAAGGACTCATTGGGTAGGTGCATGGCCGCTACACGCTCTTTTCTCTTTCACTAACAATAACAACTAACCACTAATTTCTATTCTGTCCTGGACAGACAGCTCAGATAGCTGAGGTGTGTGCCCAAGACAGGCGTGCGCTATAACAGCTTGCTCTGAATGTGCACGTTAAACAATATTGAAAATGAAAATGAAAAAAGAAAAAAATGCAATTAATTTATTTCTAGGTGGTAGCGAATAACTAAGTTCGGTTCTGTAGACCACCGATATTCTTCTGTTTTAATATTATATTTTGGACAGCACTTATTAAGTTATTGATTATTTAATTAATGAATGGAAGAAAAAAAAGTGTTTTGTTTATCGACACCACTAGAGCACATTGATTTATTAATTATCGGCTATTGGATATCAAACATTTGGTAACTTTGACATATAGTATTAAGAGAGAAAACCAGATACATGGGTTTTTTTTTCTTTCCATTTGTAGCAAGGGATCTTTTAGATGCACTATCTCACATACAGAATAACACATACCACGGCCTTTGATATACCAGTTAGCGTGGTATATATATTTTAATTAGTTAATTAGTTAGTTAATTAACTAATAGCTAGTCATTTGTTTGTTTTTGTTTGTTTCATATCCATGTATACTATGGATGAAGGTTCAATTTACTAATTTGGTGTTCCATTAGTTACACCAGTATAATTTGAATATTCATGTAATTTTCACAACCCAAACTGAATATTACAAACCCATCATCACCAATAAGATGAAGCTGATAAAATAAGAAGAAAATAAATCAATACGAAATCAAATAAACTATTAAACAAGTTTATAAATCGTCTTATATAAAATTAAAACATAAAATAAATCAAGCTTTACTGATAAGTTATTTTATTTTATTTTATTTCATTTTATTTTATTTATGCATTTATTTATATTTTTGTTTTGATTGACATTCATAATTTCGTTCCAAATTAGAACCTTTCTTCTTTGCGTGATATTCAGACAAATTCACTTACCATGACAAATAAAATGGACGAAGGTGATATCCTTGCATTACCACACATTTCTGTCATTTCATTGTAGTCAGTGTGAGCAATTCTACTGAGAAAGTGTCGTCCAAGGAAACGTGAATTCCATAATTACTGAGTTCTAAGTTCTAAGTTCTAAGTTTTTTACGTACACATTCAGAACAAGCTGTTGTAGCGTACGCCTGTCGCAGTCGCAGTCGCAGTCTACTGAGTAGAGGAGACGCCACTAAAATACACTCACACAGTCTAGCCGGGATCACTTACTTGTAGAGATAATTAATGTCATTTCGTAACTTTAGCGCCATTGGTAGCCTTCGTTAAATTAGTACAGAACAGTTTGTTTTGTTTTGTTTAACGACACCACTAGAACACATTGATTTATTAATCATCGTTTATTAGATTTGTGTGTTTGTTTGTTTGTTTAACGACGCACTCAACACATTATAATGACGGTTATATTGGCGTCGGACGTTTTTAGATGTCAAATATTTGAATTTCTTTTACATATACTGTTACTTTGTTTGTTTTATTTAACGACACCACTAGAACACATTTATTTATTAATCAACGTCTATCATGTGTCAAATATTTGTAAAACTTCACATATAGTCTTAAAAATGAAACCCGCTATAGTTTCCACTAGTAACAAGGGATCGTTTTTATATGCACCATCCCACAGACAGATGTTAATATGACTAGTGAGGTTAAACGTACGTCAGTGAAAAGGAAACACTTTCAGGACAAAATGGGATAAAGAGGAAAACTGTTGTTCTTTTTTAATAGTAAATATGACATAATTGTTACCCATGATCAGCACAAGGCTATATATGATACATATAAAAGATCCCTTGTTGCTAACAAAAAATCGTTGCCCATGAAGTGGTGACAGCGGGTTTCCTCCCTCAATATCTATGTGGTCCTTAACCATATGTCCGACGCCATATAACTGTAAATGAAATGTGTTGAGTGCGTCGTTAAATAAAACATTTACTTCCTCTTCCTCAGCACAATGCCTTACATATGGGAGGACAGCCACTCCTAAGATCATTTATTGGACAAAAGGACTGCCACTCCCAGACTAGTTTATTAAATGAAAACTGGTACAGGATAGAATCACTGTCAAAATCCCGACCACAATTTATTGACAACACATGAAATAAATTGATCGGAGGAATAGGTATTAATAAAAAGTATTTTTTTTGGACCGGCTACGAAACAATGTGCTTCGGACTATTTACATATGCAATACGAATACGAATGCGAATAAAAATGCGAATGCGAATGCGAATGCGAATACAAATAGGTTTATATTCATTCTGATTGCTGATTAGTCCACAGCGAGTTCCATACACAAATACTGACATGACAATGCAGTGACATACATGTAAAAATCCAATCTAGACAGTTTGACCAATCACATCCAGACAGTGTCCAGGTTTACAAAGAACAATAATGCATATACGTTAGAAGCGGTTGGGGCCAAAGGGAGGGTAGGCAAGAGGAACTGCCCTAACCCTTGAGATAATGTAAGCAAGTAAAATATACCTAGCTTCTCTACTCGCCTGTAAGAAAGTTCGTTTTGTTTAACGACAACACTAGAACACATTTTTTTTTTTAATAAGCGGCTATTGGATGTTAAACATTTGGTATTTTTTACATATAGTCTTAAAAAGGAAACCCAATATATTTTTACATTAGTAGCAAGGGATATTTTATATTCACTATCCCATAGCCGGGATAGCACATACCACTATCTTTGATATACCAGTCATGGTGCACGAGAAATAGCCCAATAGGCCCACAGACGGAGATCGACCCCAGACAGACCGAGCGGGCAGCATAGCCCAGTGGTACAGTGCCCGCTTGGTGCGCGGTCGGTCTAGGATCGATCCCCGTCAGCTAACCACTGGTGTTTTTTCTCGACATAACCATATGTCCGACGCCGATATAACCGTACTTATAATGTGTTTAGTGCGTCGTTAAACAAAAACAAAAACCAAAAAAACACAAAAAAACAGACAGACCGCGCATGAAGCGAGCGCTTTACCACTGGGCTATGTGTACAGACAGATTACGGACAATTGTATCATTGTGGGGTTAAGCGGTTACAAGTGGTATATTTTTCTCCGGATATCGGTTATGGTGGAATTAGGGGTAGGTCGCCAACTTGACTTTAAAGTACAAATTTCGTTTGTTCA
The DNA here is from genome assembly GCA_016106625.1 of Dracogyra subfuscus. Lineage (NCBI taxonomy): Eukaryota > Metazoa > Mollusca > Gastropoda > Neomphalida > Peltospiridae > Dracogyra > Dracogyra subfuscus. The sequence goes on from JAECMU010089068.1 coordinate 14,458, forward strand.
AAATCTGTTTGAGTAATACGTATTCGTGATTGATAATGTATTACAGTTGTCAGATACACACTCGCGTATGGAGACCCACAAATGAAATCTGCACAACCTGTTACCGCCCGTAAGAACAAATACAAAATAAACATCGGCATATTTTGAGGGTGGTTCCACATATCACCCTTTAGTGCCCCTGGCGATCGCTATCTCTGTCTCCTCTGAATCTTGCCGATACCACTGTGGCGGAAAGCTGTTCTCCAAACCCTCATTGTTTTTACTGAATCCTGCTGATGCAACTGTCGCGGAAAGCTGTTTTCCTAACCCTAATGTTTGACTGAATCTTGCTGATACAACTACATAGTTCCCTCCGTGGACTCGTGTGAGATGATGGCTTGGACATTTAGACCTTAATCTTAGAGTGATTCTGGTACTGCCTACTATCAATGGTCAAAACATCTAGGATCGATCCCCGTCAGCTAACCACTGGGGTTTTTTCTCGACATAACCATATGTCCCACGCCGATATAACCGTAATTAAAATGTGCTGAGTGCGTCGTTAAACAAACAAACAAACAAACGTAAAACGACGAAAAACAAATGCACATGTTCCACCAAAGATGTGCACGCATTCAAAATATGGAATAGCATCAGCCATCATTTTGCCCATTTTAGTAGACATAGCCTCCGAATCTCTACCACAAAGCTTTTTGAATGCCCTCATGAGCCTCGGGACATCATAACCCTGCGTATTTTCCAGTTCAATGACGCAATTGCATCACCAGACTACAGATAATGGTGCATCAGTCTGCTTGATCGGCGAAACACTTGATGTAATTGTACAAGCCCAAATACTCTGACCGTTAGAGAGCAAGGCGGACATTTAGACAGTTCTGACGGTCTCGTTTCGGTCAGACAAACATGTGTATTAAAACTGTGCGGTCTCTGACTACCAAACTGTAGTCAAAGATTCCCCCTTTAATACAACAACAATCCTATGTTCGACGTTAAATACACGTACCTTTATATCGATAATTTTTCAATTTGCTGATAGGAAATATGTGACATATAGTCACTAATACACACACTGCAGAAAAAACCCACCCAGTGACCACCTAAGTATTTAACTGGAACGTTATTAAAAGTGGGTGCCTTGTTATTGTATTAGAGCGGAAATCGTTTGCTACCGGTTGGTAGGTACAGAATCCGAACTTTTGATACGCAGTTTTCTCCGACCGGTCTTAAAGGGACATACCCTAGTTTCAGTTAAAGAAAATTAACATTAAGTTTAGTTTAATTTACAAACCTGTAACACATTTTTATAAAGTTACAATTGAGTGACACATGAGTCTTTGATTTTGAAATGGTGAAATACCCTCTTAAATAGAATAAAACTCGACTACATAACTGTTACTTCTCAGAGACACGTGCCTTTTTAAAAATATGCTAAATGCATTTTGTGATATTAAAAAACATCAGGATGACCAAAAACACTTCGAATGCACGGAAATGGATAATTTAAACAATAAAATTTAAGTAAAGTATGATTTCAGTTATCAAAAAACGCCTCTAATAGTCAAAACTATGTCTTAGTGTTTAAAAACTAGGGGTATGTCCCTTTAATACGAGCGTCTTAACTGTCCAAACGTCCATCTTGCTCTCCTACGATCAGAGTACTCGGGCCATTGCAGTACAAGATCAACGGAAACGATATTCTGGCGAGTCTGAGTTTCGAAAATATGAGTGACACTGTAATTGAGTTGTCCATCATTCGTATGTAACGATGGTGTTTATTGAAGAACAATCAAAATGGCCGATTTACTGCCCTATACATATAATGTAAACATATTTGCAAAACCAGTTAAACCTTTTCGAACCAGTATGGGTATGGGTATTCTTTTAACGTGCCCCTGTCCCTAAGGTTCAGGCACGCCCACCATGGGTCCAGGGGCTGACCTCGCCAGTCCCGGGTCCCATGGCGGGATTCGAACCAGTAAGATGCTGCGACAGTCAAACCTGCTTTTGTATACCTTCATATTAGTCTAGGATCAAACTACCAACTGTCAGCAGAAAGTTGACCAACTTTCTGCTGTCACGATTTCTACTACTGTCCAGTTGCTAGTCTAAGTGCTCTTAGAACTCGATTCTCGTCGTATAACGCATTAGTTGTTAATCTGAGCGGACCCGTCTTAAGTGGGGAGTTGGCGAAAATTACAACGCAACCGTCGAGTTGGTCATCTTTCTACTGACAGTTGGTAGTCTTAGACCAGCAGTAGTCTATGTTAATCTGAAGATGTTAATAATGGTACATAAATATGATACACGAAACAAGTGTTATTGGTAAAAAGAAACCTCCACGTCCAAAACAGGTTTTAGTATCATTATTGCCTGCGGACGTCAACTGAAGAATGATTAATAAATT
>JAECMU010089072.1:0-12410 GCA_016106625.1 Dracogyra subfuscus
AAATATCTAAGAAAAGATTATAAAACTATATGTAATAATTATAGCCATGCATGTTCTATGGATGAATGAATGAATGTTTGCTGACACCCCAGCATGAAACGTACATCGGCTGTCGGGTGTCAAACTATGGTATATGCAAAAATTAAATGAATGAATGGATGAATGAATGTTTACTGACACCCCAGCATGAAACGTACATCGGCTGTCGGGTGTCAAACTATGGTATATGCAAAGATTAAATGAATGAATGAATGAATGAATGTTTACTGACACCCGACACAAACAAATACATTGGCTATTGTGTGTCAAACTAAGGTAAAACATGTGAAGAATACATGTATGTGTAGTACAAACACTGGTGTCTATGACAGTTTCAACTATGTGAAGTATATGTGAAGTACAAACACTGGTGTCTTTGACAGTTTCAACTATGTGAAGTATATGTGAAGTACAAACACTGGTGTCTTTGACAGTTTCAAATATGTGAAGTATATGTGAAGTACAAGCATCAATTCTTTAGCACCTCCACGTTTGACAATGTAAGTAATGATTTCTTTCACAAACTAAAATGTTTGAATTATACATGAATGTGAAGTTTTAACAGTGGCTTCACTGACAATTCAAAATATGTGAAGTATGTGTGAACTGTGAAGTATCACACAAGCACAAAAGAAGCATCAATTCCGTAGCACATCCAAGTTTAACAATGTAAGTAATGATTTCTTACACAATGTAAAATATGTGAAGTATAATATGTGACTTCTTTAACAGTCTAATGCATGTGAAGTACATGTGAACTGCAAGCATGAAACAAGCACTAAAGAAGCACCAATTCTTTAGCACATCCAAAACATTGACTATGAAAGAAATGATTTCTAAAATATGTGAAGTATAATATGTGATTCTGTGACAGTCTAATGCATATATGTGAAGTACATGTATACATGTATGTGAACTGCAAGCACGAAACAAGCACTAAAGAAGCACCAATTCTTTAGTACATCTACATTTGACTAAGCAATGATTTCTAAAATATGTGAAGTATAATATGTGAAGTATAATATGTGATTCTGTGACAGTCTAATGCATATATGTGAAGTACATGTATACATGTATGTGAACTGCAAGCATGAAACAAGCACTAAAGAAGCACTGATTCCTCAGCACATGGCTGTAATGTAAGTAATGTATATAGTCCTTACTTGTTGGATCTTTGAGATAGGGCTAAACTCCACTCACCACTTCACCCATTTTGTTTTTTGCATATTCTATTCGGAGTCCTCCCCGGTCAGAGGAGAGGAGAACAAAACCTTGAAGGCGATTCATCACGGTGGCGGCTTGAGTTACATCCTACAGAAAGAAAATACAAAAAAAACTTGATTCATCACGGTGGCGGCTTGAGTTACAATCTGGAGAAACAAACACAAACAAAAACACCAATTTTATTTACGGTTATATGGCGTCAGACATATGGTTACGGACCACACAGATATGGAGAGAGGAAACCCGCGGTCAGCACTTCATGGGCTACTCTTTCCATTTGGCAGCAAGTGATCTTTTATATGCACCATCCCACACACAGCATAGCACATATCACAGCCTTTGATATACCAGTCATGGTGCACTGGCTTAGCCTGCCATGCAGACAAGAACCAACAAAAATGGTGCTAATGCTAAATGCTAAAGGACTTTACATGCACATTCAGAGCAAGCTATCTTGGGCACAGGGACCAGCCTAGGCCAGATCTCTCTGTCCAGGACAGGAAAAAAGTGAGGGGGGGGGGGGTAGAAGAGAGACACCTGCACTGGCAGATGCAAGGGAGCACCAGCAGTCAAAAAATTGGTAGCCAGCCTATAAAAGTATTTAGACTAAACAATTCACTTCAAATCAATTCATCTATTGTCAATGTGGTGCATGCATTGTTGTGTATTTTGTTATTATTCCGAACCATTTGCTTGAATGGCTTCAAATTCTGGCATGACTAATACAGCCACAGATTCTATACAAAAAACACACTATTTTATCTTTTTTAAATTAGTAAAATACCAGAAGATAAATCACCCGTAAAAACTGGTAGTAGCATTTTTTATGTCATTCTTCAGAATGTTTGCTCACATTTAGCAAATGCAGAAGTACCTTCTTCACCCAGGTTTATCTATAAACACATCATCTAAAGGAGGACTGCCACTCCCAGCCCAACCTTTAATATATGTGTATACAATGCATTGTCTGCATAAAGGCAGCATTTGGTGCAATACAACACAATACATGTATATATCACAGTTTACAAACATACTGAAGGTGGACATACAGAACTAGTTACGTCTAAGTCCAGAGATGCGAGTGGGATAAAAAAAAGTCCAGAAATGTTAATAGTGGTGCATGGTTAGTAATGGGTGGGTGGGATATGGGGTGGGTTGGACATAGCCCAGTGGTAGAGTGTTCCCATTCAAACGATTCGAAACCAGCTTGCTTACAAGTGTTACGTGAAGACACTTTCGTGTACTACAGAATGAAAGAAAGAAATGTTTTATTTAACGACGCACTCAACACATATTATTTATGATTATATATGGCATCAGACATATGGTTAAGGACCACACCGATTTTGAGAAGAAACCCACTGTCACCACTTCATGAGCTACTCTTATGTCAATTAACAGCAAGGGATCTTTTATTTGCTCTTCTCACAGGCAGGATAGCACAAACCATGGCCTTTGTTGAACCAGTTATGGATCACTGGTCAGTGCAAGTGGTTTACACCTACCCATTGAGCCTTGCGGAGCACTCACTCAGGGTTTGGAGTCGGTATCTAGATTACAAATACCATGCCTTGACTGGGATCTGAACCCAGTACCTACCAGCCTGTAGACCGATGGCTAACCAAGATGCCATTGAGGCCGGTATTTTAAAAAGAAGACTACATGTACTTCAAAAAGAAGAAAATTTTATTCATTTACTAAAATTATTATATATAGTGTTTTATTCCTCCTATTACAGGAATGTACATTTAAAGATGACGCCATCGTGAACTATTGTCCTTTTCTTAACAAGTAGACGTAACCAGTTCTGTTTGTTAAGTCCTCGGTTACATTCCATTTCACAAAATATCTGTCACACATCTCTACCGAACACAACAAACTGATTAGTGCATTAAAATAGGTACACCGTTTTAAACAGAGACGGTAAGTATGGTATATAATATGTAAAACAATTAAAGGTGCATATTCCTCTATGAAATTACACTGAGACTGGATGTCGATTTAACCTGTGCTAATCATGCAAATGTTTTTTCATAGTTGGTGTAGCAGGCTTTCCTCAAAAACAAAATAAGACTGCTGTGTATAGCTAGCCAGCCCTCAGCCGATGCTACATGTATATATAGGTAAACCCGGCTGCCAATATATATATATATAGCCACTTCTATATGTATGTTAAATGATATAGATGGCAGCTTTCATTGCTGTTGTATTTATGGAATTAATTTTTCTAAGCAATATTTAGCACAATGTGCATGTACGACAGTCAATTTGACATGAGTACAAAATAATCCGTGCAAATTGCAGCATCATGTTAAGTACAAAGAAGGTGTTTGGCAGTACAGATCAAAAGAGAAGTGGTCAGAATAGTTAGAATGGCCTTGCATATTACATTGTAGATTCACATTCATTGTTTATCACAAAGATATCGGTACATAATTACAGCCTCCCAACTTAGAAATATTTTGCAGAGAATATATAAATAGAATATGAAAAATTATGGCATTGCAAGTTCAACGCAGTTATATCATGGGTTTTTTTTTCAAGGTCTATAAATGTTTGTTTTATAGTCTGTTTAGGCCAACAACCAATGAACTGATATGCAAATCTATAATGGATATTGTTATGAATTATTGCTAAACCTAACATAAAAACTTATTAAGTTTTAACCCCATACCAACTCTCATATTAAAAACAAAATTATGTAAATAATAAAAACAAGGTTTCTCAACAAATTATATATCCTCAAATTGTATAGGAAAAATCTCATTTTTAATTCAAGGGGTGATGGTAAAATGCTGGAACAGCCAAGATTGGTAGCTACAGCTAGTAATCAATATACAATACATGGAGACTGCATATATAATGACTTTTACCTTGGCTGTTCCAGTAACTGCCTCCATCCCTATATCAAAAGGGAGAATTAATGTATGCAATGTGATGGTAAAAAAAACTTTTCATATTTTTTACATCAATTTTGTTTTAATGTCTTGAGAGTTACACTTAACACATTCTATTAATGGTTAAGAAAAAGACAGATGTTGAGAGAGAAAACTCAGTCACCACTTCATGGGCTACTCTTTTCAGTTAGCAGCAAAGGTTCTCATATATGTACCATTCCACAGACAGGATAATACATACCACAGCCTTTATTACACCAAGTGTAGAGCACTGGCTGGATGGATAAATAGCCCTATGGGTCCACTGATGGAGAACATCATACCACTGGGCTACGTCCCACCATGAGAGAGTTGTATGGAGTTAAAAACTTAAAGGGACATTTCTGAGTTTGCTGCATTATAAGATGTTTCCGACTAATAAACTATTTGTACGATAAAATTTGCATATTAAATATATTTTCTTATTTGGAATATCAGTGTCTGTATATTCAATGTGTTTCTGGTCGTCTTAATATTTGTAAGAAGCCTAAACTGGATTTTGTCTTCAAATAATTTTGTACGTATGAAAAAACAACATTTTAGGAAATTAGATGAAACGTAACCTAATACAGATATGAAAACGATTAGAAACACGTTAATATACAGCCACTAATATTTTATGCAGAAAAATATTGTTGATATGTAATTACAATCGTTAACAAGTCTTTGTTAGTTGATAAAATCTTAAAAAGTGCAGCAAACTCAGAAATGTCCCTTTAACTTGTTATTACATGAGTTTTTAGCATTATTCATTACAGTTACATTTCATTGCTTCACTTCTCATGCAATAATAAAATGCAGCAATTCTTTTTTTTTTTTAAACAATAATATACATGTAATGTTATGAGAGGAATATGCAACTTTAATAAAGCCATTCAGAGGAATATGCACCTTTAATAAACATATTCAAAGAGGAGTATGCACCTTTAATAAAGCTATTGAAAGCAGGGTTGGGTATAAAAGTGGGAACTGACCTGGAATTCTACAAAGGCTACGGGTGAACCGCCTTTATTGTGCATTCGTAGTCGTGAAAAGCCTTTGAAACTGAAATGTAAGTGAGGCTATGTGTGAGAAAACAGAACAGGAGATCAAGACACACCACAATATATCAAGACTATTTAGTTTAGCTGTCACTGCTACTTTATTAACATGCCTACGTCCAAAAGAGGTTCAGACATGTCCGGCCCATGTTCTGTCTGTGGCAAGGCCAGCGAATGGACATGGGGGAAAATATGTTTTTGACATAACTGATAAGTTAGTTTTGAAGGGATATTTTTTGACATGTCTGATAATTTATTTTTGAAGGGATGTTTTTTGACATTATGATAATTTAGTTTTGAAGGGATATTTGTTTTACATTATGATAATTTAGTTTTGAAGGGATGCTTTTTGACATGTCTGATAATTTAGTTTTGAAGGGATGTTTTTTGACATTATGATAATTTAGTTTTGAAGGAATGCTTTTTGACATTATGATAACTAAGTTTTGAAGAGATTTTTTGACATTATGATAATTTAATTTTGAAGGGATATTTTTTTTGAAATTATGATAATTTAGTTTTGAAGAGATGTGTTGACATTATGATAATTTAGTTTTGAAGGAATGCTTTTTGACATTATGATATTTAAGTTTTGAAGAGATGTTTTTTGACATTATGATAATTCAGTTTTGAAGGGATGCTTTTGACATTGCTGACTGGATTTTGGGGGTAATATTTTTCTTCTGTTTTTGTCATAATTAAAAAACAAACATGTATTCAAATTGGTCTATTTTTCTCAGTTAAAATACCAAATATTGGGATTTTTTTCAAAATTTACAGCATTATTAAATGAAAATGTGTTCACTTTTACTAGCAGATAATTTAATTTGGATATTGTGTCAAGTCAGCTCTCAAAATGCAATTATATCAATTGAATGTTGCAGGTGTTTTTGCAAGTTGCTCTACTAATTATATTATCTGAATAGAAATTGGAACAATAAAATTTCTTCAAGTAATATTTTTGGAACACTGAAGTTTCTTTAAATTATGTACACTGAAATTGTATTCAAATATTATTATTTGAAACTGAAAATTCTTCAAATTGTATTATTTGTAACTGAAATTTCTTCAAATGATATTATCTGAATACTGAAAGTTCTTCAAATTATTCAAGTTATATTATTTAACCATTTATAAAAAAGAATCAGATTATATTATTTGAAAACTGACATTTCTTTAAACTGTATTATTTCAACACACAAATTTCTTCAAATTAATAAGACTATTTGAACAATTAAATCTCTTTAAATTATATTATTTTTACACACAAATGTCTTCAAATTATACTATTTGAACAATTAAATCTCTTTAAATTATATTATTTTAAGACTGAAGGTTTTTTAAAATTATATAATTTAAACATCGATGGTTCTTTTCATAGATTAAATAAATTATTTTAACACTGGAGACTTTGTATAAGTGCCTGTCAGAAACTACAGCCAAGATTGTTTTTTCTTGAAGAAGTTATCAGACATCGGTAATGGTGAACTATTTTGTCTTAGTCTTGATAAATCATGGCTTGAGGTAACAGAACAATAATGCATTGCAATGTCGTGTTTAACAGCCAGTGGGGTACGCACAGGTTCAGATTGCATTGTGAGTAGGAATACATCAAAAAGTAGTGCCAAAATGCTGCACAGAATTGACAAGATGGTTGTTAGTGCTGGAAAGTAATATTGCCCCATTCCAGTGCTGTTTAATATTCATGACATCTATTTATAGATGATTATGGACAAAAATATTTTTATCATAATAATTTTTGCTACAAGTTAATTCAGCTTATTTTGAACAAAAATTATTTATTTATTTATATATTTATTTATATATTTTAATTGTTTTTATTTATTTATTTATATATTTATTTATATATTTAAAATGTTTTATTTATTTATTACATTTCATTTATGTAATTGACTATAGTATGTTTTAACTGAGAACCGAAACAGTCAAATTGTCCCTAACTAGATTTCCAGTGCTCTACTTAATATGTTAATTATATTTATTTATGCATCTTGACAATAATAATCCCTCTTTCAGGTGCTTTATTTAATATTAGCAGGATCTATTTATTTGATATTTTGACAATAATAATCCTTCTTTTAAGTGCCCTATTTAATATTCATGAGATCTATTTATTTATGTATTATGACAATAATATCTCAAAACAAAGAGTTTAAAATTCTAATCTACTTATTTAAAAAAAAAGAAAAAAGAAAAAAACCCACCATTTATATATATATATATAGCCAAAAACGGTTTATGTACATTAGCTAAAAATATAACATGTATTTACTACCAAAAATAAATTTAAATACATATGCAGATGAAAAATTCAGGAGTTGAAATTAACACAGATTTAAATAATTAGAAAAGGTCATTAGTACAGATTTACTTAATTAGAAAATAAGGTAATTAACACAGATTTAATAAATTTTAAAGTTGGATAACAGGTGTGTTTTTTAACTAAAATTAATCCGATCTTTTTACCATTATCATTTTGCAACAAATTAACTTGTCAATTTTTTTATTTATTTATTATATTTATTTAAAGTTAGGATCTACATATAGTTTATAAAGAAACTAAAATTGTAGATTTTACTTGTTTGCAAAGCCTAATAATAAAACAAAATCTTCCCAGATAAAAGTCAATTAAATTATAAAATGACTTAGGCCTATATTATTGTTCTTTACTTGTTTATATTCCTAACATGTACATAAATACTGAATATATTATGGTGTGCAAACAAAGCAAAGAATATAATAACTAGTGCGGAATTGAAAATGCACAAGAAAAAAACAACCTCTGTAATAAATACATTGGAAATTAACCCTCTCCATGCCATCACCATACAAATACACGTACCAACAAATACTTTTACGACTTGTGCCATCAAAATACACTGAACACGAAATCCTATAGAAGGTACAAACCACAACTGGATACAAGAATATTAACTAAATAAACCATTATTTAACCCCACTCATGTCTACCTCAAAGATTTTGTAAACTTTAAAACATTTTTAATAATAATAATAATATTTTTCTTTTTTCTTCACAAATTGGCAAATTTTGTAAATGACAGCATGATTCCCGAGCTGCACCACTGACCAAATTTGCCATTTGTAAATTTTAAAAAACACTGGCAAATTTTACTTTAAATTTGTTATTATAACTTTTTATTTCAGTGACTTATCCAGGCATACCTGCATAGGCCCCTTCCCAAAAGAAAGAAACACTGAAAATTCCCAATTTCTTTGCTAAACATTTATGTAACACAATATATATATTTATATTTACATACAGTGAAACCCCTCTAAACCAGACACCCTTGTTACTAAGACAAATGTTCAGTTTTAAGAGAGATCCAGCTTAGAGATGTTAAGTTCTATCCTGGTTTTTAAAAAAGAACTCTAGAAAACATCTGGTTTTGACAAAATTTTAAATAAATATAAAAATATTCCAAATATGATTTTCTTGCTCTAATTTTCTCAATCCGATCAGATATTGGAACCAGGTGAAAATCCTGGATATAAACCCCTATAATTGGAAAATTAACTGTGGGCGTTTTTAATTTATTTACTTTAATAGATAAAACTGAAAAAAATTCTGCCCTCTCCGAAGGAATGAATGTTTAACGACACCCCAGCACAAAACATACATCAGCTACTGGGTGTCAAACTATGGTAAAAACAAAACATTATTAACTGCCCCTTCCGATCCAGCCCTGTCACTATATGATCAATGGGGATGTGCACGTCCCCTTGCTTCACACATCAGGTTTCTTTTCTCATGATGCTTCAATGGACACCAGTTGTGATCAGGGCTGTTACTATAGCAGGGGCAGGGAGCATAATATAGTATAGACAGGGGCATACAAGGCTGTTACACCTCCTAGAAAAAATTACTTGTTAATGATAGAGGAAGACCTTACGTTACCGTCCCCTTATTCCTATTTTAAGATGTAAAAAGGTGGTTAGAAACTGATGAATGTACATATGTTGTAAACAAATCCTGTAAAACCTGACTGATGAATATATGTATGTTGTAAACAAATCCTGTAAAACCTGACTGATGAATATACATATGTTGTAAACAAATCCTGTAAAACCTGACTGATGAATATATGTACGTTGTAAACAAATCCTGTAAAACCTGACTGATGAATATATGTACGTTGTAAACAAATCCTGTAAAACCTGACTGATGAATATACGTATGTTGTAAATAAATCCTGTAAAACCTGACTGATGAATATACGTATGTTGTAAACAAATCCTGTAAAACTTGACTGATGAATATACATACGTTGTAAACAAATCCTTCAGCTCCTGCTCGGAGCAGAACGATCCTAGATTGGCGACAAACAGCGTTGAGCAGGGAGCGTTGGATTGCGACGGTGACGTATTCACATTGGTCGTTGGACTAGCGATTATGGGCGTGGCCCCGAGGGCAGGGTGTGGCATCGTTGACACGGTAACGGTCGGTGGTCCCATGAATGCAGCTTGTTGCATCTGTGGGAGGAACTGTTCTGGCAGCATGCCAGGGATTCCTGCAAGGTTCTGTGGATAAAAAAATTAGAACCTTTTTTCTTTCTGTCTTTTTTTCTTTTAATTCATCAACATATAAAAAAAAAATTTAATATTTTTATCCCCCCATATCCCCCTCCCATTTCACTCATCTAAAGTTGAAGAATGCTCAACAGGGCCTGCACTTTAATAAAAAGAAAGAAAGAAATGTTTTATTTAACGACGCACTCAACACATTTTGTTTATGGTTTTATATGGCGTCAGACATATGGTTAAGAACCACACAGATTTTGAGAGGAAACCCGCTGTTGACAATTCATGGGCTACTCATTGCGATTTGCAGCAAGGGATCTTTTATTTGTGCTTCCCACAGCAGGATAGCACAAACCATGGACTTTGTTGAACCAGTTATGGATAACTGGTCGGTGCAAGTGGCTTACACCTACCCATTGAGCCTTGGGGAGTACTCACTCAGGGTTTGGATCCCTTCTTCGACTGGGATCCAAACCCAGTACCTACCAGCCTGTAGACCGATGGCTAACCACAACGCCACCGAGGCTGATAAAGTATAATCGTGTGCTGTCTTTAAAATACTGGCATGTAGCCAGGGTCTGTACTTATGAAACTTTAATATGTCAGGGGCCTAGTTCATTAAACTCTCACAGCTTTGCGATGTCGCAGTGCAGTGCTAAAAGACTTATAAAGAGGATGCTGTGTTGTCTAACAGAGCCTAAGAGCACTTTGTGAATTAATTTCCTGGTCAGGTCATAGGTAATAATGTGATATAGAGCAAGTTTTATTGGTGGGTATAAAAGCCGGACTATTAATATCCGTGAGAGTGACATAATAATGTGCACATTCAGAGCAAGTTGTTGTAGTGCACGCCTGTCATGGGTGCAGGTGACAACTTATGCCGTCTCCTTTGTTTAGGACAGAATTCCGACATTAAGTGTTCAGGTCAAGTCAGGTCAAGTCATAGGGTGTAACGTGCACATTCACAAGCTGTTGTAGTGCACGCCTGTCATGGGTGTAGGTGACAACTTATACCGTCTCCTTTGTCCAGAACAGAATACCAACATTAAGTGTCCAGGTCAGGTCAGGTCAGGTCAGCTCATAGGGTTTATGTGCACATTCACAAGTTGTTGTAGTGTACGCCTGTCATGGGTGTAGGTGACAACTTATACCGGCTCCTTTGTCCAGAACAGAATACAAACATTAAGTGTCCAGGTCAGGTCAGGTCATAGGGTGTAACGTGCACATTCACAAGCTGTTGTAGTGCACGCCTGTCATTGGCGTAACAGCTTGCAGAGCTCTTTCGTCCAAGACAGAATAAGTGTCCACACACTCAATCTGTAATGACTTCACTCACCTATAATTTGTATGGAGTTGTCATGACATTAAAGTCTATTACTCTTATCAATCTCGAGTCTAGACTGTGTTCTAAAATGTTTTATTACCACCAGGCCTGGTACTCAATGTCGAGGAAAGAGAGTACTAGAAGGGTTCAGCATTTCCTGACAAAGTCACAACATGTTCTGTAGAAATGAATAGTTCTCTCTCCCAATACCACATTCCAAGTAATCCTAATCATTGCAAATTAACTACCAAACATGAGTCACATATTTCCATAAAATTTTACGGTAACAAAACTCTATAATGCCTGAGTCCTCAGGAATTTTGTCACTATTTGTATGATTGCGTGTGTATCTAGTACAAGGAAATGTTTTATTTAATTATATGGCGTCAGACATATGGTTAAGGACCACACATATTAAGAGAGGAAACCTGCTATTGTCACTTCATGGGCTACTCTTTTCCATAAGCAGTAAGGGATATTTTATATGCACCATCTCTCAGACAGGGTAGCACATACCACGGCCTTTGGTATACTAGTCATGGTGCACTAGCTGGAACGAGAAAGTCCAATGGGTCCACTGGCGGGGATCGATCCCACACCGACCACGCATCAAGCAAGCACTGTATCACTGGGCTACAACGCACTCAACACATTTTATTTACTGTTACATGGCATCGGTTAAATCAAGGAATGCACAGAAAAGGTGAGTATATTTGATACCGAAATATTTAAACTGAAATCAGAATACACATGTGCAATGGCATTTTGACTCTAAAAGCAGATGTATGGCATATAACAAGAAAATCCCAGTAAAAATTGACGTCATTCCATGGGAAAATCAAAAAAATATATTGTTAACATTATTAACATGTAAGGGAAAAAACTGATTTCATCTGGTCTTAACTGGTAAATGTCTGAATTCATGCCCATGGAGGACATGCCTGAATGCCAAGAGAAGCTAGGGTATGTAAAACAAAGTACTCTAGTCTATTATAATAATTCTAGTACACAGAATGTAAAGTTTAACATGTAAACATGCATCAATAAAGATTAAGGGGCAATACATGGCCCAGTGGAAAAGCACTCGTTCGAAGCGTGGGCAGGTTTGGGATCGATCCCCGTCAGTGGGCCCATTGGGCTATTTCTTGCTCCAGCTAGTGCACCACATCTAAGGTCATGGTATGTGCTATCCTGTCAATGGAGTAGTACATATAAAAGATCCCTTGCTGCTAATCAAACAGAGTAGCCCATGAAGTGGTGACAGTGGGTTTCGTCTCTCAATATCTG
>JAECMU010089081.1:5153-15479 GCA_016106625.1 Dracogyra subfuscus
CTCCCTCCCTCGTCAACTACACTGTCTGTGACACATGTTACTGATCTTGGTCGGGCTGCTGGTGCTCCCTTGTACCTGCCAGTGTGGGCGGTGCCTTCTCTCTCCCTCCCTCCCCAACTACACTGTCTGTGGGCATGCCCACAATTCCCCCTTTCTGTGGCTATTCTTGTATATATATATAGGAGTACACGATTGGGTAATTCGGTGGTTTATTTTAAGACTGATAGGTACCGAGTTCAAATCTCATCGCCGGCTCCGACCAAGCATGAGTTTTAATTGTTAAAAGGAAAGGTGTAAAGCTTAAATCTTAATTAAGTGGACATAATCACAAAATGGCGAGACGTAACCCAGTGGTAAAACGCTCGCTTGATGCATGGTCGGTATGGGATCGACCCACATCAGTGGGAACATAGGGCTATTTCTTGTTCCAGCCAGTGCACCACAACTGGTATATCAAAGGCCGTAGTTTGTGCTATCCTGTCTGTGGGATGGTGCTTATAGAAGATCCCTTGCTACTAATAGAAAATTGTAGCGGGTTTCCTTTCTAAGACGGCGTAGTGGTTAGGCCATCGGTCTACAGGCTAGTAGGTACTGGATTTGGATCCCAGTCGATGCATGGGATTTTTAATCCAGATACAGAATCCAAACCCTGAGTGAATGCTCCGCAAGGCTCAATATGTAGGTGTAAACCACTTGCACCAACCAGTGATCCATAACTGGTTCAACAAAGGCCATGGTTTGTACTATCCTGCATTTGGGAAGCGCAAATAAAAGATTACTTGCTGCTAATCGGAAAGAGTAGCCCATGAAGTGGTGACAGTGGGTTTTCATGGTGATAATTGTTTTCATCTTTTTCAGGGTGATAATAGTGTCAATGGTGTTACTGGTTGTGCCTTTTTTCAGGGTGCTAATTGTGATATTTTTTCAGGGTGCTAATTGTTCCATGTTTTTCAGGGTGCTAATTGTGATATTTTTCAGGGTGCTAATTGTTCCATGTTTTTCAGGGTGCTAATTGTGATGTTTTTCAGGGTGTTAATTGTTCCATGTTTTTCAGGGTGCTAATTGTGATGTTTTTCAGGGTGTTAATTGTACCATGTTTTTCAGGGTGCTAATTGTTCCATGTTTTTCAGGGTGCTAATAGTGTCAGTGGCGTTACTGGTTGTGCCGTTCCTCCCCGCGTCCAACATCTTCTTCAGGGTTGGGTTTGTCGTGGCCGAGAGAATCCTCTACCTGTCAAGCGCTGGATTCTGTATGCTCGTCGCACTCGGAGCCAAACAGCTTTCCTCGAAACCACACTTCAGACAGGTAGGTTCTTTAATAACACAGTCATTGGTATCCCATCTATCCATCTATCTTATTCGTACATCTGTATGTCCATACATCTGTCCATTCATACATCCATCCATAAATTCACACGTGTATCTGTCCCATCCATCCATCCATCCATCCATCCATCCATCCATCCATCCATCTTCCATCCATCCATCATCCATCCATCATCCATCCATCCATCCATCCATCCATCCATCCATCCATCCATAAATACATATATACACAGGGCGCAAAGCAGCACTTTATATTTACTTGCCAACTGGCTAGTGAATGAAAAAAAATACTTGCCAACTGGAGATTGTTATTCGCCAGGCAACATATGAAGTACATGTATTAGTATGGATACTTATAATAACATATTTAAAGAACTTTAAACACCAACCTCATCCTGTGTTGTTTATTTTTCTCAAGGGTATGTTCAAGAGGTAGGGTAATTCATCAAGATTAACTTTGTTAGTAAACAAAGTTAATCTTGATGATGTTAGTAAACAAAGTTAATCTTGATGAACTAGATGCACGGGTACCTGCTTTACGACAGTATTCACAATACATGTGATTCCTATTTTTAACATATCTTAGAAATTCAAAATCTAATAGCCAGGATTATCGAAATGATCGCTCTGGTTGAACTTCATCCTGTGGGTGTTTTTTTTGTTTTTTTGTTTTTTT
The DNA here is from genome assembly GCA_016106625.1 of Dracogyra subfuscus. NCBI lineage: Eukaryota > Metazoa > Mollusca > Gastropoda > Neomphalida > Peltospiridae > Dracogyra > Dracogyra subfuscus. The sequence continues at coordinate 7,155 of JAECMU010089081.1, forward strand.
TTGGGGTGGGTTGCGTCAATTTCACCACCAGATTCATCGTCTTAAACACGTTTACTTACAGGTGTAATGGAATTTCATTGGAAATATGCAATTATAGTCGTAGGTTTCTTGTTTCCAGTCGACATAACTCCTAAAAAGAAATCCGTTTCCAAGAGTCCAGAAGCAAATCATCAGTTATTTAGTTTTATTTTCCTTTGTAAACCGTTTTATAATGGGTTACGCGATTCCGACAAGTATACCAACGGCTACAGTTACCGAAACTAGGACGTATTTTATTTATTTATTTTTGTTGACGATATGCTATCGTTACCAACAACATTCTCGAACGTTTGCTTTTAAAATTTATTTAGAATATTCCCGCCATGTAACATTTAGCTTAACTTTAGGTGCAAACAAATTGGCTGCGAAGCAATTGGTCCAATGCTTTGTGAAAACTCATTTACAATCGGAAAACCCCGATGTGTCACGAGGCTTTCTGAACACCTTGATCGGCATGTTGGCCGGAGAGCTCCGAGTGTGATATCCGCAAACAGGGCAAAATGCGGAAGTGTATGTTTACAGTTTCGATCATCAGTATATGTGTCGTCTGACTGATTAGAGAAATAAAAATGTTCCAGTGACAGGTTCATTCTGAAAAACATAGTCTACTCGCCAAAAGACTAGTGTTTCGCAAATTTAAATTGCCATAACAGAATTTCACTCGCAGTATTGCGCCCTGTATATACATACATACATCCAACAATCCATCCAACAATTCGTCCATATATCTATCCATCCATCCATCCATCCATCCATACATACATACATACATACATACATCCATTCATCAATTATTTTTAAATATCATATAATTGTTTAATATACCAGTACTATAAACTGTGATCTTGATATTCTATAACGTTGGGATGTTTAATATATTTAATATCCTATTAACTATGATGTTGTTTAATATCCTATACAGTTAATATGTTTAATATTAACTGTATTGTTTAATATTCTATAAATTCTGATGTTTTATACTTGTATTATATAAATAGATGTTTCTTTATAATATTCTATAATTAAATTTCTGTTACATTCATTACAACATAACATCATCTCATTGGTCCAGACATACAATGTAGCAAGGGGAGTTACGTTATCAGTGAATGTTATATCTAATGACAACATTTTACAGGGGCAAGTTGTGTTATTGAGCATTATTGTTTATGGACCAAAACTAATTACAAATAAAGTATGAAGTTTTAGTGTTATTATTAGCAAGTATCATTCAGAGTTAATTGTAAGTATTGTCTGTTTTTTTTTTTTTTTACATTCTTCTGGATACATACTACCAAATATATTGTGTGAATCGGCGAAGCCGTTCTCACATAAGTTTGCAGAATTTGTTTTTCATACCCCAATGAATGTAAAGAAATAACCGACAATACTTACATAAACTGTGGTGCTGTTTAATATTCTATAAACTGTGATGGTGTTTAATATTCTACAACCTGTGATGCTGTTTAATATTCTTTAAACTGTAATGTTGTTTAATATTCTACAAACTGGTGGTGTTTAATATTCTATAAACTGTGATGGTGTTTAATATTCTACAACCTGTAATGTTGTTTAATATTCTACAAACTGGTGGTGTTTAATATTCTATAAACTGTGATGGTGTTTAATATTCTACAACCTGTAATGTTGTTTAATATTCTATAAAGTGGTGGTGTTTAATATTCTATCAACTGTGATGCTGTTCAATATTCTATAAACTGATGGTGTTTAATATTCTATAAACTGTGGTGGTGTTTAATATTCTGTAAACTGTGATAGTGTTGAATATTCTATAAACTGGTGGTGTTTAATATTCTATAAACTGTGATGGTGTTTAATATTCTGTAAACTGTAATGGGTTTAATATTCTATAAACTGTGATGGTGTTTAATATTCTATAAACTGTGATGGTGTTTAATATTCTATAAACAGTGATGGTGTTTAATATTCTGTAAACTGTAATGGTGTTTAATATTCTATCAACTGTGGTGGCGTTTAATATTCTATAAACTGTGATGATATTTAATATTCTATAAACTGGTGACGTTTAATATTCTATGAACTGTGATGGTGTTTAATATTCTATAAACTGTGGTGGCATTTAATATTCTGTAAACTGTGATGATGTTTAATATTCTATAACCTGTGTTGGTGTTTAATATTCTATAACTGGTGGCGTTTAATATTCTATAAACTGTGGTGGTGTTTAATATTCTATAAACTGATGCTGTTTAATATTCTATAACCTGTGTTGGTGTTTTCTATAAACTGTATTGCTGTTTTCAGATTGTTCAAGCTGGTCTTGTCTTCATCACTGTGATGTTTGTGACTCGCTCTGTTCAGGTGAGTGTTGTAGGCCTACTTGTTACAAGTTGTTTTGTTTTCCCACATGGCAGTATCCAAAGTCACCCCTAATTTTAAAATGTTTTTCATTACAAACTGGCAATGCTGTTTTACTGGAGGACTGGGAGCAAGCTTTTTATTTTTAAATTAGTTAATAGAAATATTTTGAAGAAAAAAAAAAATAAGAAAAAATAAGAAAGAAAGAAAAAACAAGCATAAAATCAATATAGTTGTATATTTTACACTGTGCTGCATCTGATTGTTTTACACCATGCTACAAATGATTATTTTACATGTGCTACAAATGATTAATTTATGCTATGCAACAAGTGATTGTTTTACAATGTGCTACAAATGATTATTTTACACTGTGCTACAAATGATTATTTTACACTGTGCTACAAATGATTATTTTACACTGTGCTACAAATGATTATTTTACACTGTGCTACAAATGATTATTTTACACTGTGCTACAAGTGATTATTTTACACTGTGCTACAAATGATTATTTTACACTGTGCTACAAGTGATTATTTTACACTGTGCTACAAATGATTAATTTACACTGTGCTACAAATGATTATTTTACACTGTGCTACAAATGATTAATTTACACTGTGCTACAAATGATTAATTTACACTGTGCTACAGATGATTATGTTATATTGTGATTATTTACTTTGCAGAGGAGTAACGAATGGCGTACCGAGATGTCACTTTTCATGGCAGGTGAAAATGTCTGCCCACTCAATGCTAAGGTAAGGTCTGTGTATGTGTTACCTGCCTGTCCATCCATCAGTCCGTCTATCATTTGTATTCATCCATCTGTATGTCCATCTGTTTGTCTGTTCATCCGTATATCCATTTACCCATCAATTTGTGTGTCTGGTTCAGGCTGTCAATCTGTCTACCCGTCTGTATGTCTGTTCATTCATATATCCAATTCATAGGCATCGGAGGATGCTGGTAACTGGCGTTACCAAAGTGGAGAGGCCAGTTATAAAATGTGAGGTCATATTTATGTATAATTATTATACAACAATTTAGAATGTTTGTATTCAACTCTGGTTCAGTTGAAACAATTGGAGAATTATTAGCTGGAGTTACCTCCAGCCCTCCCCTTATTGATATTGATACATGGGTGAAAGTTTTCCGGCATATGCCGGATTTTACAGTTTTTCTGGGTCTCTAAGGGTTGTTTTTCCAAGTCGTGTAAATCTGTTGAGATTTTCATAGGGGGGAGGGGGTAGGGGTTATGACCCAACTTCTCCGATTTTTGATAGATGATTACTCCAAAGTTCCAACAAAAAGTTCAATTCTACAACCTATTTTAGCAATGATTCCATCCGAGAAAGTTCCTCAATATAGCAGATGCACGTTAGAAAATGTTTTGGTTTTTTCAAAATGTTCAACTATGACCCATGTTGATATGATTGGGAAGGCTAGAGGAACTCTTTGTAATGCTTTTGCAGCCATGACATTAAACTTACATGTTGTTAACCAGTACCAACGCTACACGAAGAAACCCGACACCCCTATACGAGATGAACCTGCAATGTAGTTTTCTTGTGGTGTCATATAGCAAAGTGTGTTTCTTTCTGTAGTGTTGGTCCTGGTTAACAACGTGTAAGTTTAATGTAATGACTGGACTCGAAAATAGTCAAAACTAAAGCTCTGTGGCATCAGATTTAGGGGACACAATTTGTATTTTAGACAGGTAGCAACCATTTGGTTGTCGACAATTGCCAAAGTGTAACATAGAATTTCATCTAGCCTTCCCCTACATATTAATATTAAAAAGGCCAGTATTTGTAATTTTTAGATTTACAAACAAGAACTTTTGTGCACGCACAAAGGTAGGAGGAAGGAAAAAAACAACAAAAACCCCACCCATGGCTACTTTAATAAATGTTGATTCTTTGTAACAAAATAAGATTGACAAGACACCTGTATGCTCCCACATTTCCTGTGGGAAATAGACACTACTGATGCTTTTAAATAAGTGTTATTTCTCACTGTTACCTTATGAAATGCACCACAGTAGACAGTAGAATTTTTTTCTTTAAAGCTATTTGTGGAAGTTGACGGCAGAAAAATAAATAATAAAAGTGAAAAACCTGTATTTGAGCAAAATTTATGTCAGTGGATTCATAAACTGAATAATAAAAATATACTGACCTAACGAGAAGGCTAGAGGTGACTCGAGCTAGAAAATTATGATCTACATTCTTGTGCACTGTTACCTTTCAACTTATGGTGGAGTGGGGGTGGGTAGGTGGAGAATGGCATTCTCTGGCCAGGACTCTAGTTTCAGAATTGTGGGGGATCAGTGCCTGCCCACCCACCCTACTCAAACACACATAGGTGTTGACTTAAACACGTGTTGGCTAGCTGATTCTGTATTATTCATTTGTTATGAGTCTGACTGTTCACATATCTTTCAGACTCAGGTGTAAACTAGTTACATTTTACTAACAGAAACATTTCTGTGAATTGGCTTTCACCCCCCCCCCCCCCACCAACCCCATCCCCGCACACACGTATCAATATGTGAATTTATATATAGCAGATTCCAATACCTATATTTATGAATTAATGGATGAATGAATGGATGAATGAACAGACAAATTAATGAATGAACCAGCACAAATATAAACACTGGCTATTCAGTATTGAACAAGGTCCTATATGTAGGAGTAATAACTCAGTATTAACATTTATCATATAATATCTTACATTATCAGTGCAATCAAAGTATGTGATATTTTTCAGATCACATACTTTAAGAATTTGATAACTTTGCAAATTAGATGTAAATTAGTCGAGGTCTCGGCACTAGGTTTATTGACATTTAAGCAAACGTACTTGGGTGACATTCCATGATTGGCGTATGCATTCATAGTCATCAAATAAAAACATTTCAATGGCAATTTGACACTGAAAGCTGTCGAGCGTTAAGAAAACAAAAACGTTAGGCACAACTATTTTGATGTAAGGAAATCCAACATGACGTCATTCGAGTTTGACATCATTTCCATTCAAAAATACACTGTGCCACATATTCTTACGTCATTTGAGTATGTAGTAATGGCGGACTGGAATTAAAGTTGTGTATACATTTTACAAAAACATGTTGTATTAAGCTTGAGCTTATATGATAAAGAGATTATTACCCTTGTGTATTTTGGTATCGTCAATATCATATATTAGGAATAAAAGTATTGTATTATGCGAGCCTCTGGCGAGCGTAATACATTATTTTTATTCCTAATATATAATATTGACGATACCGAAAAACACTCTGGTAATAACCTCTATGTACTGTTTAAATGATTTTCATTCCTTTTTTATGCATTATGGTGTTTCTTTCTGCTGTCAGGTTCACTACAACATCGCCAAACTGCAGGCTGACAACAACAACACCGACGTCGCCATCGACAAATATCGACTGGCCATCAGGTACGGATGTCTCTTTCAGTGTATTTCAGTCAGGTCAGGTCATAGGGTTTAACATGCACATTCAGAACAAGCTGTTGTAGTACACACCTTTCCTGGGCACAGATGTCAGCCTGAGCTGACTCCTCTGTTCAGGATCCCGTTTTACGCAGTGATCTTCGCACTAAGATCATCTTAGCTCTAAGATCACCTTAAAGGCAAAGCTACTTAATGCACTTACAGTGATCTTAGCACTAAGATCACTTTGTAAAACGGGGCCCAGGACAGGAAAATGGCTTGAGATGGGTGGGAGGAGGAACCGCTCGCCAACACCAATAAGTACAAGAGAGCAACATCAGCTTGACTGAGGTTGGTAGCAGAGAGGGGCATTTTTGGTGCTATTGACTTTTGAATATCCCATAACATTAAGTCAGAAAGGTAAAAACAAATGCAAATTTCTTGAAATAATTTTGGAACGGTTCATCAAAAGAGAAAAGGGGAGCTGTTTCTGTGTATTTTCATCCTGGCACTAGTGTAGCTGGGAGTTGGATTGTGGCATGACATTATGTAGGTTAACATGCTTTAAATGTATGACTAAAGCTGTAATGTTGTGTGTTACAGACTGAACAGTGAGTATGACCAGGCGATGAACAACCTGGCTAACATTAAATACTCACTGTGTAGGTTAACATGCTTTAAATGTATGACTAAAGCTGTACTTTTGTGTGTTACAGACTGAACAGTGAGTATGACCAGGCGATGAACAACCTGGCTAACATTAAATACTCACTGTGTAGGTTAACATGCTATAAATGTATGACTAAAGCTGTAATGTTGTGTGTTACAGACTGAACAGTGAGTATGACCAGGCGATGAACAACCTGGCTAACATTAAATACTCACTGTGTAGGTTAACATGCTTTAAATGTATGACTAAAGCTGTAATGTTGTGTGTTACAGACTGAACAGTGAGTATGACCAGGCAATGAACAACCTGGCTAACATTCTCAAAGATCAGGGTCAGTCGGCCGAGGCAGAAGAATTGCTATTGCGAGCCGTGCAGATCAGGTGAGTTATACATGTTTATTTCTTTGTTTTCTTTTATAAATATATATATATGTACAGGAAATGTATAAATAAAATAAAAAATATATATATATGTAACCTGACTTCTACCTATATGCATTTCCTCCTGGTTAAAATGTTCAAAATTCACAAAAATGCACATGAAGTAATGGTGGTTTGATGTTTTTACTAAGTGATTTTAAAGTGCACATCTCTCTGTCTCTGCCCCCCTCTCGCTCTCTCTCTCTCCCCCTCCGTCCCTCCTTCAATCCCTCCCTCAATCCCTCTCTCTCTCTCTCTCTCTCTCTCTCTCTCTCTCTCTCTCTCTCTCTCTCTCTCTCTCTCTCTCTGACCACTTCAGCCCTGGGGGAGAGACGTAGCCCAGTGGTAAAGTGCTTGCTTGATGCATGGTTGGTTTGGGATTGATCCCCAACAGTGGGCCCATTGGGCTATATCTTGCTCCAGCCAGTGCACCATGACTGGTACATCAAAGGCCATGGTATGTGCTAACCTATCTATGAGATGGTACATATAAAAGATCACATGCTGTTAATCGAAAAGAGAGTACCCATGAAATGGGGACAGCGGGTTTACACCCTCAATATCTGTGTGGTCCTTAACCATATGTCCGATGCCATATAATCTTAAATAAAATGTGTTTAGTGTGTTGTTAAATAAAACATTTCCTTCCTTTATTTCAGTCCAGAGTTTGCTGCAGCATGGATGAACCTTGGTATTGTACAAGCAGAACTGAAGAAAACCACATCAGCCGAGTATAGCTACCTGCAGGCCCTGCGACATCGGCGCAACTACCCAGACTGCTACTACAACCTCGGCAACCTGGTACTGTCCATACAGCCTGCTGATATCATATATTTAATATTTTGTCACCTGAATTTATTAGAATAATATGTTGTTTGTGGTCATAGTCCAGGTGCCCAATTCACAAAGCAGGTGGTAAAATGCACGTCTGATATGCGGTCTGTCTAGGATCGATCCTTGCAGGTGGACCCATTGGGCTATTTCCAGTGCAATATGACTGGTATATTAAAGCCATGGTATGTTCTATCCTGTGTGTGGGATGGTGCATAGAAAAGATCCCTTGCTACGAATGGACAAATGTAGCAGGTTTCCTCTCTTTGACTGTTTCACAATGTTTGATGGGTGGGATGTAGCCCAGTGGTAAAGCATTTGCTTGATGCATGATCGGTCTTGAATCGATCCCCGTCAGTGGGCCCATTGGGCTATTTCTCTCTCCAGCCAGTGTACCATGACTGGTAAATCAGGGCATGCCTGAATAATCAAAACATCCACTGGGAGCAGGAGATTGGAGGTGTGGGAGGGTGCCTGAATAATTAAAACATCCACTGGGAGCAGGAGATTGGAGGTGGGGGAGGGTGCCTGAATGATCAGAACACCAACTGGGAGCAGGAGGTGGGA
>JAECMU010089094.1:0-16415 GCA_016106625.1 Dracogyra subfuscus
TCCTCATTGAGTTGACAAGCCGTTGAAAGAATGCCTGAGGGAGTGAGTTCCATTCATGGACCAGTGCTGCCTCCAGCGCCTGGAGATTCTGAGGTTGTCCACGAGCCTGAAAGCGACATCCGATTTCATCCCAGACATGTTTGATAGGTGCCATGTCCGGTGATAAGGCTGGCCACGGCAACGTTGGGATGTTGTGCTGAGCCAGCAATGCCTGTGTTGCCCTGGCAGTGTGCGGCCTGGCATTGTCTTGCTGCAGCAAGCGCACACGTGGGTGAGCGGCAAAGAAGGGAACGACGTGATTGTTGATGACATCATTTTTGTACTTTGCTGGCATTAACGCGTTGTCTGAACACATGAAGTTGTGTTCTGTGGTTGAATGAGAACCCACCCCACACCATCACACTACCCATGCCCCATCGGTCAGCCTGCAGAACGCAGCAGTCGAAGTAACGTTCATGTCGACGTCGCCATACTCGGATTCGGCCATCAGCGTTGGAAAGATTGTAACGGCTCTCATCAGTAAACAAAACTTGTTGCCACTGGCCACGTCGCCATCGTTGATGTTGTTGCGCCCACTGTTGACGTTGTTGGCGGTGCCGAGGGATCAATATTGGTCCCACATAAGGACGGCAGTTACGGAATCCTGCTGCCCTCAGACGCCGTCGGACGGTCTCGGCGGACACTGGACCATGTGGACCATGCACCTGGTCACCCTCGGGCGGCCCGTGCGTGGTCGATCGTTCACAGATCCAGTGATTTGGTGACGTTGAGAAAGGCGTGTGATTGTCGAAAAATGACATCCCAATTGTCTGGCTACAGCAGTACGGGTCTGTCCGGCTTGCAACATCCCGATGGCCATCCTTCGCTGGAGTTGCTTCAGTCGCGGCATTTTTAAAATTTGATTCTGTTGTCTGACACTACTCAAATTGAATTTATGCGATTAAATCCAGGTGTGTAGGCCTTAAGAGCATTTCCAGCACGTGCAAACAATTTGTTTTGAGAATTCGTGATATCACACAGGTAATGAAATTGACACGCAGGTGGGACTACGGTGTGGGTGTGTGCCATGTCCTTTAACACAGTTGAGGTTCAATTCCACCAAAGATACTGCTTTAAAAAGTGTAATTTTTTCGCATTTTTAGGACCTGTGTTTCTTTTGCGTTTTAGTATATATATATTTTTTAATTATTATTATTTCCCACGGTATGACATCAATTTTTGTAGGAGTAACCTGTGGGTTGTACCAAAAAAAACCCGGTGCTAATCTTTAGCAAAGGATGGTGATGGACTTGAAAAAACCTTAATACACCCACCTTTTCTGTGCAATCCATGTATATAAAAAAAAGAAAAAAAGCTGCGTTGCCGCATCAATTCTGGAACTTTGGTCTGACCAGAGATTGACTCTTTTTTTTTCAGCCTTTAATAACTTTATAATCTCAATTGGAAGATTGGGTGCAGAAATGGAAAATACTAGTATTTCATTAGCCAGCTGGACCAGAACCAATTAAAATGTACTAGTTCGCTAGTATTTCTAGCAGTTCTACAAAGTTTTTCATATTTCTTTCATATAGATTGACAAAATTCAAGTGACACACATCGGCATTATACTTTCAACATAAAACAAGCCATTTGTATATAGTATTGACCTGTGACCGGCTCTTGTTTCTGGAATGTCACGCTTGTGCAGTTTGGGAGTACAAAATCGTCTGTTATTAATGCTGTACATGTAATCATTATGAACCATTTGTTTGAATGTTTGGAATTCTGACATGGCTAATGTTGATGAATCACGGATACGATGATTTTTTTACAGTCAATCCGAAAAAGACATATCTCGAGTCGGACTGGTAGTTTAATTTTTCAACTCCTCCTTGATAATTGGGCGAGTACTTTCTGCACCCCTGGAAGACTCTTAGGGTTATTTTTCATTCCAACCCATGTACCATGACTGATAAGTGATAGATCATAACACATTTAAAACCTTGGTACGTGCTCTCATGTCTAAGGAAAATACATATACAATATCCTTTAGTACTAACTGAAAGAAGTGCGGTAGCATGGATAACATCATTGGGTTCTAAATAAAGTGTTAAAATGATTAGACATATTTGACAAGGAACTGTTCATTGAATATTAAAAATTCCTTCCTTTGTGACTTTATTGAATTCTTATAGTAGTCTGTGTACGTTCAGTGGCCCTCACTTACGGGACTGCTATCAGTTGCTTTGTTTGAGGAACACGGACTGTTCGTCATTATTGATGATGTTCCACTGATCGATTCATATCGGAAATTGATCGGTTGGGTTCCAGCAATTATGAAGTGCACAATTGATTGTCATGGAAAATGATAACTGATGATACCTATAGTTGTTATACTGAAATACAGTGGACTCTGTCTAAACCAGATTTAGGTCGGACTGACGAAATGTGTCGGTGTACTGGGGCGTCGTTAAGCAAACATTCATTCATTCATGAGTTTATTTTTTGCAAAAACAAAATGGAACAACAAAACTGTAATACATGGTCAGGGCCAATACAGAGTCAAATGGGTATTATTAATTTATTTCAACTTATTTTTGTTCTTATATCCAGTTAAGGTTCAAGCACACAGTCCCGGGCACACACCTCAGCTATCTGGGCTGTCCAGGACAGTGGGTTAGTTGTTAGTGGTTAGTGGTTAGTAAGAAGTGGCCTTACACCTATCCATTGAGCCCATAAGAACTCGCTCTGGGTTGGAGCCGATACCGGGTTGCGAACCCTGTACCTACCAGCCTGTAGACTGGTGGCTTAACCACTGCACCACTGAGGCCGGTAGCAAAGTAGTGGTTGTTTCTATGAATCTGTATCTAATACCTCGTCTATAGGACAGCCTCTCCTAAGGAGACACTTTACTGGAGATTTCATCACTCTTGCCCTGGCAAAAAGAGGACTGCTACTTGGTTATTCCCAAATGCAGGCATTAGGGAATAACCATGTCCTCACAGAACAGTTAATAATTAATCATTTACAGAGTATTAACAGTTACGAGACATACACTTTCAATTCAAATTTTGTTGTATACCATCTCACACCTTTCCTAACATTAAATTGATATATAATCAATCACAAGAGGTGTAGGATGTTGTTCATCAGTTAAATTACTTAATAATTGTCTGCCGTCGTCCATCATGTCACCAAATACACACACACACACACACACACACACACACACACACACACACACACACACACTTGGCAATACTGAAACATAAGTTGGTGTAGAGAGAAATAACTACAATACAAATGACTTCTTTGCTCTGACTTGAATATACATCCCATCAGGAGTGTCACGATACACTGATGCATCATGATACTACTTCATCATGATACAAATGCAGACGATACGATACACGATACATTTACTTGTGTATCGATTACTATATTGACCATGTATCAATTCCTATATTAATTCTATATTCATTTGCCAATGACCATATGTACTGGTATGTACTTATTGACACTTTATTTCCGGCACAAAACAAGACAGTGGACAGAGAATATGAGTCTACTTATGACAATATATCTATGATGTGGCGTTTCTACATTTAAATGGTTTTTAATAAGTATTTCACTTTTATCAGATTTAAGTGGGTAGCATAGCCCAGTGGTACAGTGCCCGCCTGATACGTGGTCAGGCTAGGATTGATCCCCGTCAGCTAACCACTGGGGTTTTTCTCGACATAACCATATGTCCGACGCTGATATAACCGTAATTATAATGTGTTGAGTGCATTGTTAAACAAAAAAAATAAAAATAAATAAATACATTTATCAGATTTATTTCTTAAGTTTAAATCACTTTACTTAAGCTTCAGCTTCTTGTGTTACAGTGAAAAACCTGTGAATCATGTGTCACGATACGTGTTATATCGTGGGCTATGTATTGTGATACATATCATATCGTGGGCTATGTATCGAGATACATATATCGTGGGCTATGTATTGTGATACATATCACATCGTGGGCTATGTATCGTGACACATATCGTGGGCTATATTGTGATATGTATCGATATTGTGGGCTATGTATCGTGATACATATCATATCATGGGCTATGTATCGTGATACATATATTGTGGGCTATGTATTGTGATATGTATCATATCGTGGGCTATGTATCGTGATACATATCATATCATGGGCTATGTATCGTAATACATATCATATCGTGGGCTTTGTATTGTGATACATATATCGTGGGCTATGTATTGTGATATGTATTGTATTGTGGGCTATGTATCATGATACATATATCGTGAGCTATATATCGTGATGCATATCATATCATGGGCTATGTATCGTGATACATATCATATCGTGGGCTATGTATCATGATACATATATCGTGGGCTATGTATCGTGATATATATATCGTATCGTGAGCTATGTATTGTGATACATATCGTATCATGGGCTATGTATCATGATACATATCATATCGTGGGCTATGTATCGTGATACATATCGTATCGTGGGCTATGTATTGTGATACATATTATATCGTGTCATGGGCTATGTATCACAATACATATTGTATTGTGGGCTATATATCGTAATACGAATTGTATTGTAGGCTATGTATCGTGATATGTATCGTATTGTGGGCTATGTATCTTAATATGTATCTTATCGTGGGCTATGTATATTCAGGGTAGACAGAACCTGGATTAGACAGAGTTTAAAACTTGATAAATGAAATTAACTCTCTGTGGATGGAACATCTGACAGTGTGATGATTTAGACAGAAATCTGGATTTCACAGATGCTGGTTTTGAAGCATCCACTGTATGTGTGAAATCAGCTGCAATTTAATATGTCTGGCATTGAAATATGTCGAAACCAGTTGTTTAAATTATCAGGAAATTACCACATGTCAAGAAAGTCGCGAATGATATTAAAACGTTCTCTACAAATTGTTTTGAATTAAAAAAGGTGAACAAAAACACCACCACCCAAATGTTTGGGAAGTGTGTTCTGTTTAAATATAAATTACACACAGTATCAGTACATTGAGAATTAATAACAAAATATCAGCTTTTTTGTGAAAGGAATTTTAAGGATTATAAGCTTCATAAATCAATTTTTGTAATCCATGTTAACACTACCAGGCTAGTAATTTATGTTAATCAATATACACACAGGTTAACAGTGATTTTGTTTATTCCAATATCTTCATACATGTGACCATACATATGGGTATGGGCTATGGGTACTCTTTTTACATGCCCACATCCGCTAAGGTTCAGGCACGCCCACCCCGGATTTAGCCTCTGACTTCGCCAGTGACCAACTCCAGGACAGGAGGGGGGTGGTGACCATACATAGGACTGGAAGAAGGATAGTGTAATCTTTATTATATTAAAAAAATATCCCATCTCCTAGTGTAATATTTTGCTTGTTGTTTGCTTGTTTGGTCTAATCCTTCAGCTTGTAACCACCCTACAATCTGACAGTCGACTATACGCAGGGATAACATAATCTTGCTATCCCAGAGCATTCTGCCTCAGTTGTTTGCTTGTTTGAAGTAATCTTTAGTCGTGTAAGCACTCCATAATTAGACCTGTGATTGTTGACGTCTCGGTCTTGGGCTCATCCATTACCTTCAAGATCAATTAGCGAAATCCGTTTATGATGTTTGGATAGCGGAGTGAGCCGTATTGCAAATCTGCTGTCTGCAAATTGCCCAAAGGACAACAGAATTAGATAGGATTGTGAATTATGTATGCCTATCGATGTGGGGTATGTACACCTCAGGTTAGCAGTTTCCTTGTACCGTTAAAATGGTTGCAGTCCAAAGCTGCCAGGAGAGAGGGAATGAAAAAGAAAAAAAATTTAATCAATTTTTAACCCGACTGACAATCTCAATAAGTGTCATAATTGATTATTCACTTCTTTGCGCACTCTGTCTTGCAGTCGGGCTAATGAACTCTCGGTCTGTCTCGGCGGCAAATATCCAGTTGTGCATGTAAAGCTACGCAAACTGCGTCTTCAGTTTCTTCTTACTCTGCTTCTCCGGTGTCTTATCCTCATTGCTTCCTTTACATTGGTTTCACAGTTAGTCTGAGAGAGAGAGAGAGAGAGAGAGAGAGAGAGAGAGAGAGAGAGAGAGAGAGAGAGAGAGAGAGAGAGAGAGAGAGAGAGAGAGACAGACAGACAGAGAGAGAGACAGAGAGAGAGAGACAGAGAGAGACAGACAGAGAGAGAGAGACAGAGAGAGAGAGAGAGAAATATAGCTCACCATACATACATGTAAGGTGGTCCCTTTTTAAATATCATTATAGGACAGAACTTGTCAAAACTGGATATCCAATAAAACCAGACATTTATTTGGTATTAAGAATGTCCGGTTACAGGGGTTTTGCTGTGCATTTATTTGGTGTCTAATATATTATGGTTATTTTGATGCTTAGTCTTGGCACTATGGCTATCATACATACTATATATAGTAAGAGGGAAAATTCACTGCTGTATGGCCCATATTTTATGTTACAGTGGCTCCCAAATTACTCTTAAGAAATTAACTTTAGAATATTTATTGAGCCTCTCTTTTACGTTTTGATTAGTGAAAATAAACTGTATTTGACTACATATTTACAACAAATTTGCCAAATTAACAGTTATCTATTTCATATTCATTTTAAACCCAAGTTATTATAGACCATCATTTTCAAAGTAAATTTTAGATAATTTTATGTTAAGTTCAAAAACTAAAACTGTATCCTATTTTGAGACAATTCTAAACGTGTACTAAAACAACCCACACAACCTAAAACTTCACATATTTCAGTTGTATGATTTTTCAGTTGGGAGCAATTTTAATATTTTTTCTTCTAATTTATGATTAAGGATGTGAAAGCTATGCATTGTTTTTTCTGTCATGCATTTTAAAAATAAACCATGTTTACTATTACCATTTGTAAATCTTAGGAATAGAAATTTAAAAAAGAAAAGAAAAAAAAGAAAAGGAAAACAGTTTATCACATAAAATTCTAATAATGCAAATTAATTTTTGTACATTTTAAATAAAGCTGACAATTAAAAAGAGCATCATAATGAGAGGTGTGGGGTTTTTTTTTTAATTTGATAACCCCATAATTATGTGGTGTAACATTTTATAATTGTAACTTTACATATGTAAAAGAACAATGCAAATAAAATATTTCGTGTGACATTTCCACAATTGGAATGATATGAATGCGAGAAAATATTTTAAACTTAGTATCCCATTTTACATTTGTACATTTAATTAGTATTTATAAAATAAAACACTTGTTAAAATGTCCATCATTATGTGCCATGAAAATTGTATGATATAGAAAGGAAGAAATGCTTTATTTAACGATGCACTCAACACATTTTATTTACGGTTATATGGTGTCAGACATATGGTTAAGGAGCACAGAGAGTTTGAGAGGAAACCTGCTGTTGCCACTTCATGGGCTATTATTTTCGATTAGCAGCAAGGAATCTTTTATTTGCGCTTCCCACAGGCAGGATAGCACAAACCAGTTATGGATCACTGGTCGGTGCAAGTGGTTTACACCTACCCATTGAGCCTTGCGGAGCACTTACCCAGGGTTTGGAGTCAGTATCTGGATTAAAAATTCCATGCCTCGACTGGGATCCGAACCCAGTACCTACCAGCCTGTAGACCGATGGCTTAACCACGACGCCACCGAAGCCGGTTTGTATGATATATGAATGCGAATGGCAAATGATTACATTATAAGAAATTCGGTCATTACACAAGTTCAAATCTTGCCAACTGACACTGTCTTTAAATATTTAAAAAAAAATAAAAAATTCTATATTCATTTCTTTTTAGTTATACAATATTTTTTATTTTTTCATAATTTGGATTTAAAAAAAAAAAGAGTTAAACCCCACCATCATTATATAACAATTTAGTTTTCTTTCATAACTTATATTTAACAAAATGAGTGAGTCGCCCCCGTTCTTTAATAGTTTATATATGGCATGCCATTGTATAATACCCGACTGTGGCTGACCGAAGTGTTTTGGCAGGTTTGCTGGTGAGAGTGATTAGTACGCATCTTGTCGTGGCGGAGGTACAAGCTGCACACGGTGTCGGTCGCCGAGTGGGCTGATTTCCTTTCATTGATTTCAGTGTGCTTCCTGTTTTGATTTATCGCTTGTTGTACTCGCGTCCTGTGCACCTCGCTTGGCCGCGAGGAAGATGTTCCGATAGCCCATCGGCAGGCTCGAGGAGCAACCCTCACGATGATTGTTAGTTAAGCATTCATTTCCCACCGCTGACACCAACATCAGGATTTCAATTTATAAAACTAGCCTTTGAAGTCAGAGTTTTTGTCGTCATGGGGCGGGATCTAGCTCAGTCGGTAAGAGTGCTAGCCTGTGGTGCTTGCATCATTGGATCAAATCACCTCGGTGGATTCATTTTTCTGGGTCTTTTCCTGTCACCGCTAGTGCACCATGACTGGTGTATCAAAGGTCATGGTTTATGCTGTCCTGTCTGTATGAGTGTGCTTATAACAGATCCCGTACTGCTAATGGAAACAATGGATTGGGTTTCGCCTGAAGACCAGGTCAAAATTACCAAATGTTTAATATCCAGTAAGCAACGATGTTAAACAAAACAAACTTTAACTTTTAAAGTTTTTGTTGTCATGCTATGATTGATTTAGAAATAATTTTGCAAATGTTGGTTGTCATAGTGGTGAAGAATTCTTCTTTGTAAAGGAAAATTTTTGGAGAGAGAGAGGGGAGAGTGGGAGGGAGGGAGGTTATTACCAGTGTTTTGTGGTATAAATAAAAACAAAAATTGTATTATGCGAGCCTCTGGGTAATAATTTCTTTATCATATAATATCAGGCTTAATACTAAGTATTTATGTAAACTGTGCATGCAACTTTAATGTCAGTTTGTTATTACTAGATATTCAAATGACAAGAATATAAATGACGTCAAACTCGAATGATGTCATTTTGGATGTCCTTACATCAAAATAAACTAGTGCTCAACGTTGTTTTCTGAACACTGGACAGATTTTAGTGTAAAATTGCTATTGAAATGGTTTTTATTTGATTATGACTGCATTTTTTCAATTATGGAGTGTTACCTTGGTATGTTTGCTTAAATGTCAATAAACCTAGTGTTGTGACCTTGATTAATTTACATCTAATTTGCAAAGTTATCAAATTCGTAAAGTATATGATCTGAAAAATATCACATACTTTGATTGCACTTAAAACGTAAGATATTATTTGATAAATATATAGAGGATTCGTTGTGAGTGTTTTTTGTTAATATGGAAAATATCAACTGAGTGTCAGTTAATAGGTATTTGTCGGGGCTTTGCCGAAACAAATACCGATAATGACACAAGGTTGATATTTTACATAAATGAATGTTTGTTTAACGAACAAATGAATGAATGAATGAATGTTTGTTTAAGCACAAAAATACATATCGTCTATTGGGTATTAAAAAACATGTGTACCGAATTCTATTTATCCTATCTCTCGTAAAATAGCTTTAAAGTTGATATTAACCAAACAACACATTCAGTGCAGCGTTAATCATGGATTAATACACTTCAATGAAAGACATTCGATCAGCTGATTGAGCATCTCGCTACTCCCATAAGAAGTAGATTACACCAAGATATAGTTCTCCAATAACTTTACGAATTAATAGATATAAATAACAAATTCATCCATTTATTGTTTGTAATTGGTATATAAAATATTTAAGTAAATAATTAAAACCCAGAAACGATTATTAAAAACAACAATTCAACAGGACAGTGCTTTGACCTACATATGACTCTGCAATATGTGAACTGATAACTATTCACTGTGACTGCTCAAGTCAAGAATTCTTCTGTATTTGACCTACATACGGTGCAGCAATATGTGAATTGATAACTATTCACTGTCACTGCTCAAGTCAAGGATTCTTCTGTGTTTGACCTACATATGACTGCAATATGTGAACTGATAACTATTCACTGTGACTGCTCAAGTCGAGGACTCTTCTGTATTTGACCTCAGTACGGTGCAGCAATATGTGAACTGATAACTAATCACTGTCACTGCTCAAGTCGAGGACTCTTCTGTATTTGACCTCAGTACGGTGCAGCAATATGTGAACTGATAACTAATCACTGTCACTGCTCAAGTCAACCGGCTTCGGTTAGCCATCGGTCTACAGGCTGATAGGTAATGGGTTTGGATCCCAGTCGAGGCATGGGATTTTTAATCCAGATACAAACTCCAAACCCTGAGTGAGTGCTCCGCAAGGCTCAATGGGTAGGTGTAAACCACTTGCACTGACCAGTGATCCATAACTGGTTCAACAAAGGCCATGGTTTGTGATCCCATGGTGCTAATCGGAAAGAGTAGCCCATGAAGTGGTGACAGCGGGTTTCCTCTCAAAATCTGTGTGGTCCTTAACCATATGTCTGACACCATATAACCGTAAATAAAATATGTTGAGTGCATTGTTAAATAAAGCATTTTTTTTCTTTTTCTCTTTACTCGAGTCGAGGATTCCACTGTGTTTGACCTACATACGGTGCTGCAATATGTGAAGTGATAACTATTCACTGTGACTGCTCAAGTCGAGTACTCTTCTGTGTTTGACAGGCACAGGAGTGGGAGATTTGTTCAGTACATTGAAGAATTTATCAAAACATTTCATGTCATAAAGTGCCTTTTTAGTAGTTTTTGCAATTTGGTTAGCGGAGATAATTTCATCGATCATGAAATCTTTCACTGGAATAAATCTACTGTGTCATCACAGGTAGATCTAATGCTTTTGACGTCTGTACAAACGGTCCGATGTCAACGGTATATATGGCAGTTTGCTACTGAAGATAACTGAGATTTATTAAAAACATGTTCATAATCCGTTCCGTCGATAAGTACCTTGTATTCACAAAATATCCATGACAGCTTGAATCATTCCATAACCCTTTTTGTCAATGATGACAGTTTCTCTGATTACATAATCCATGTTTTTCGTAAAGAAATTACAAAATAGTTCCAGTCTGATTACATACAGACCTTGCAAATTTGCATGTACAACTGTATATTCGTTATTAACTGGGTTAATAAACTAAATTATTACATGGGTTTATGACATGGATATCATGAGTAAGTTATAGGATAAATATATATATATACAGTAAAGTACTGTTATAACGAACTGCAAGGGACCAGGACCATTGGTTTGTTATGGCAGTAGTTCGTTGAAAACATTTACAGAAGTCAGCCGTTTTCATTCAGGAAGTCGGCCATTTGGATTTGAATACCATAAACACAAGAATTAGTGGGGTGGGTTTTTTAATGTTTCATTTATGATTACCAGTAGAAGAAAATATACAAATAAATACAGTATGTTGAATCAAATGAGTGTTCAGTCAGTCACGTTTTGAAACAAAATTGTTTATTTTCGTTTGCTTAGTGAGTTAGTCTCATAGCCTCCAATGCTGTAGGGATGTCGGCAGATGAATGAAACAGGCAAAGCTACATCAATTTACTTTGGAAAACAGAGTTATCATGTCCGTCATGATTGCACATCTAACGAATACTGTTTAACCTTTCATAACATTGGTGTTACCTACCTTCAAAACTAAATATCCGGTTATTTAACACTAATTACAAAGACTGTAGGGAGTTTCACGTGTCAGTTGTATTGTTGGATACCAGCACACAATAGCAGTGAAGTGAGAACAGACAGTTAATTGCTCACTGTCTTAATCCTTTAATTGATACGAATCTACTATGTAATGACAAGCAGACATTAATTGGCTGATCTTACTAGTATAGTCGTTTTTGATGCATTGCTGTTAATGCTACTGATTGATATGATACAAATAAGACACAAAACAATTATGATCGGGTTCGCTATATATATGCACAAATTTACACTGAAATACACAATTTTGACCACAAAATTGGTTTGTTTTAACAGTTAATTCGCTATACATAGTTCGTTCTATACATTAAAATGTATTACTAATATATAGGGGAGAAAATCGGGACTTTACAATCAGTTCGTTCTAACCGGTAGTTTGTTATAAGCTTGTTCATTCTAAAAGTACTTTACTGTAGTTAGTAACTTTTTAAGGATCATTTCAGCTTTTATTTTTAAATGAGTGTCATATCCCTGTCCAGACTGTTAATTACACATGTAGGAATGGAATATTAATTTTGTTTAATCAATGATACCTCATCTTATTTTAAACTATAGCTAATTGTTTAACATGTTTACTTTGGCATTTGATCAAGGCAGGGAACAACTACTAGGGACCTGTGGTTTTTGGGTGTAAAACTGGAAAAATCAAATGAAAATGACAGTATTTTAACTAAATGAATTTAATGATATGTCAATAATCAAACAGATTCACTCTTGCAAGCACATTTCAGGTACAAGAGAACTGAAAATAGAGGTGTTTGTCCTACAGGATAAATATTCAACAAGTCAAAATATTATATCATCACCCTTACTACGTGCCAACTTATGCTAACTTTTATATGCACTTTCCACAGTCTTTGATATACCAGTCATGGGGGTTACTGGTTGGAACTGGAAAACCCCTAAGCAAGTTCGATCCTGTGTCTTAGGGATCTGGTTGGGATGGATGGATTTGTTGAGGGTGTTTTTATCTTGTGACCCAGGCACCTCAGATAGATAATTACTGTCCACCTGAAAAAGCAAGAGAGTCAACACACGACAGTGTAGTGTCTTTGTTGATCAGGAAAGGGGACAGAATGTAGCCCATGCAGTGGTAAAGAACACGCATGATGCACGGTCAGTCTTAGGTCAAACCCCATCACCTCATTCCAGCCAGTGCACCATGATTGATATGTCAAAGGCTGTGGTATGTGCTGTCCTGTCTGTGGGATGGTGCATATAAAATATTCCTTGCTACTAATGGAAAAATGTAGCACGTTTCCTCTGCGACTGTCAAAATGACCATATGTTTGACATCCCAATAGCTGATGATTAATAAATCAATGTGCTCTAGTGGTGTCGTTAAACAAAACAAACTTCTTTTTCTTGATAAGGAAAGGTGGGATTTAGCTCAGTCAGTTGAGTGCTCACCTAAAGTGTTTGTGTCGCAGGATCAAACCATCTTGGTGGATCCATTTAACTGATTAAAGTCTGAATCAAAATGTTAACAACTATGAAAAATTGCTCTCCTACCTTTATTTTTTATTACATTTTAAGCACATTTTGTCCAGACAGAAATCAAGGAAATGCCATTGCAATAACATGGATTCCATATACTAGATGATAACCATGTCAGCTATATCGACTTCACTGAGATTGCGTAGGGCAAAAAGCGTGTAATTTTGAGCCGGCTGCCATTTTGACTTTTTATAGAATATTCTCCAAGAGGGGTGAAAGAATATGCAATGTCATAACATGTTATGATATAAAAGCGAACGTGATGACATCATATTATTTTTTAAACTAATTTTTTGTTTGTTTAAATACCGGTATGCAACTAAAGATAATTAGTTTTATAATAATTATGTCACATACTTGGAGGATTTTACCCCTCTTGAAGAGTATTCTATAAAAAAGCAAAATGCCCTGTGCTATCTCAGGAAAGTCGATACTGTCAACATCGTTACAGTCATATGTGGAATCTGTGTCACTGTAATGGGTTTTTTCACAACTTGTGTCTGGACAAAAGTTGGTGGAAATGTAACTGTAATTAAAGGTAGGAGAGTAATTTGTTGTAGTTGATTCGGACTTAGGTGTTTTGTTTCTCTAGTTCCACTCCAGCCAGTGCAGCACATTTTAATTATGGTTATATGGCACTGGACATGTGGTCTTAACCACACAGATAATGAGGGAGGAAATCTTCTGCCACCATACAATGGGTTACTCTTTTAGATTAGCAGCAAGGGATCTTTTATATGCAGCATCCCACAGACATGATAGTACAGACATGTACCATGACTTTTGTTATACCGGTTGTGGATCACTGTCTGGAACAAGAAAAAAGCTCTATGATGAGGGTATGATTCTAGACCAACCACACTTTACCATTAAGCTATGTCCCGCTCTTCCCCCTGTGTTGATCAGAAAGTGCACACCCCTTTATGGTGGTGAACTGGTAGAAACGGTTGCCGTGACAACTCTTTAGTTTAGTATGAAAATGCATATCGTTTTGTCATTTTCGTAAGCGGTTCCAATTACCTGACTGATCGCCAATGCTTGAAACCGGAGTCTATAAATTTGATTTATTGGGTGATAAATATCAGGAAAGTAGACTAGAATGTCCCATTGTAATGAGCAGCGATCGATTTCCCATGTCATCCATGAAACACGTCGGGGGCCATTCTCTGGTCCATGCTCAAAATAGATTTTCAAATTGGACTTTTATATAATATGTGCACACTTGGTTGACATGCAAATATGAGCAGGTTGTGTGTTATCATTTTCAGCTTTTATAAACTTGCTTTATATTAAATCTTACAATGTTATTAATAATATCTCATATGAATTTTGGCCAACTTCATTATTATCAGGTGCAGATCTACAGTAAACTGCTGAGAATGTGCAGCCTCCCCCTCCCTCCCCCTTTTTTGAACACTGATATGCTCTGAAAATTCAGCGTAAACTTAATGTATTCGAAAAATTGAAATATGACCTGCTGTTATTTTATTATTTTTATATAGCAGGCTTATTTTTGTGTGCTTATAGCCAATTAATGTTCAAGCATGGTGTCCTGGACACACACCTGAGCTATCTGGGCTATCTGTCCAGGACAGTGGGTTAGCGAGAGAGAAGAGGATGTAGTCATTAAAACTCGCTGTGTGTAGAAGTTGGTACTGGGCATTTTGCTGTATTTGTAGAGGTGTGTGTAGCTTACAAGCACTCACAGTCGGTTTGGGATCAGTCCCCATTTGTGGGCCCATTGGACTTTTCTTTTCTTTTTTGGTTTGTTTATCGACGCACTCAACACATTACAATTACGGTTATATCTGCTTCGGACATACGATTATGTCGAGAAAAAAACCCATTGGTTAGCTGACGTGGATCGATCCTAGACCGATCGCGCATCAGGCGGGCATTGTACCACTGGGCCACGCTGCCCGCTCCATTGGACTATTTCTCGCTCCAGCCTACTGGTACATCAAAGACTGGTATGTGCCATCCTTTCTATGGGATAGTGTTAATAAAAGATCCCTTGCTGCTAATCTAAAAGAATAGCCCATGAAGTGGCGACAGAGGGTTTCCTCCCTCAATATCTGTGTGGTCCTTAACCATATGTCTTTTGCCATATAACCGTAAATAAAATGCGAGTGTGTCGTTAAATAAAGCATTTCTTTCCAGAAGAATCAATGTTTAACGACACCTTGGCACGAAAACCAGATTGGCTGCTGGGTGGCAAATAAATGTTAGAATATATTCATATCAATAATTCATTTAAATATATTATAATCACTTCCCAAGATAGTTTAATGGAAGTACGCTGTTAAGACAGTTCACTGTTTAATACAGACCTGTCTGTTTATTGTTAAAGGGACTATCGGGAGTTTTAAATATTTTGTTTGTAAATAATACTGCATATTAAATAAATAAACAGTTTGTTTAGAATACCATTGTCTGTATATTCAGTGTGTTTATAGTCATATATGCTAATCAGGGCTACCTCTGGCTGAAAACAAAGTTTCGCCAAATTATTTATTAAACTTTAAAATTAGCAGAAAACCTGTTATTTTGCAATAAAATGTGGTAAAATTAACACAAAATAAAATTCATCAGTTTTCAAAATTCGCAATTGGCGAATTTGTCGACTGCAGACCTAGCCCTGCCAATGTTTGTAGCAGTAAATTTTAATTTAAATCATACCGAAACAAAATTATAGGAAGGTAAAAGCTGGTTTGACTAGCTATTAGTATTATAAATATTAGGATGGCAACAGATACTGATATTCTAAATAAGAAAATGTATTTAATATGTAATTTTAGTCTCCAAGAAAGGCTCTGATGATTCAGAACAGTTCCTTAAATGGGATGATTTGCTAGTACGGTGGAAATATATCTTAAAACATAAAATAAAATGGGGTTAGTTCTTTGAATAGGTTGAACTATTTGTATATTAGTGTAAGGTTAGACCTGACAGGATTTTGTCACTTGAAATGTTTGTTTAATAGCAATGTGAATCCACTGACGTCATGGCAATTGTTTGTGTAAATTGAAACACCCTGACAGAATCTTGTCGGACTTTGTGTGCATGTATCAGGACTGTATGTTTCCGTCTCTGAACAAAGGGGAGGAAGATGAAGGGATGTGTAGCTTTAGTGGTAGAGTGCTCGCCTATTTATTTCTCTCGCTCTCTCTCGCTCTCTCTCTCTCTCTCTCTCTCT
>JAECMU010089095.1:0-18045 GCA_016106625.1 Dracogyra subfuscus
AACTATTGTAGGTGAAGTGGCCTACTGACAGCAGTTTAAAGCCTGCCCATGGCAACTGAAAAACTAAATTATTGTAGGTGAAGTGGCCTACTGACAGCAGTTCAAAACATATCATATACATATTTGTTGTAATGAAAGTTAAATGATGTTTGAGTGAGCCAGTGTAAAGATTAGGACAGCCAATATCACACCGTATATATATACAGAAAGTGATAATCTGAATAATACTTGTAAACTGTATTCAAGAAAAAAAATTTAATATGTTACAGTGATAACAAACATATAGTCCTTTGAGTATAAATGTTTTTAAATGACTTTCAGCATTATTTGATATGTAGTTGACATACCGATTCATCATAGAGTTTTAACAGACATAAACTGTACATCAGCATTAAACAGTGTGCTAGCTGGGGTGTCATTAAAGACAAATTATTTTCCTTGGTTAAATCTTGTTCGTTTCTCTGAAGTACAGGAAATGATGATTCTGCCAGGCTTCAACCGCTAGCTCGTACACATATAATATATGATTATAGTTCACAGTTTCATGCTTACATACAGGTATGTGTGTATGTATATAATACCCTCTCTTCATTGAGTACCCAAGTTGGCAAGATGTCAGTTCTTAATGTATTAATGGAGTGTGTTATACTTAAAGTGGAGTTGGATAGAAACTGAAACATGTTTTCTAAATTATCTAAATGTATATTGTACTCAAGACTCCTGTTAATTACATATGGGGAAGCAGGTTAGGTGTATGTATAGGAGTCCTAACAACTGTTTTACGTTCAAAAGAACAAAAGGATCGAGTGCTGCAATAATTCTGTGGTAGAGTACATGCCTCTTAGCAGGGCGGGACATAGGGCCTAAGACCACAATTAATTTCACTATGCTTTCTCATGTAGCCTCAGTGGCTGTAACACTTTTAATAATTTCACCAGGTCATTAGCATTTCACAGGATACATTACCTGCCTGGGCCCAATGAACACTCAAAAGGACGACATCTCATGTCCAGCTCATTTTTCCGCTATATCAATGTATACAAACACACGTGGGCTAAGGGACCGAATCACACCCATTTCTGTACATTTTACACAAATTTTGCATGACTTCAAGGTGCTATGGGGGACAGTATGCAGTATCCAGTGTAAACCAAGTGCACATATTCAATAACTGCATCCTCTTACCTGTCAATCCCAGTGTAACAATCCACTATACAAAGCAGCTCCCCAGCCATTAAATACATAACAAGAAAACTATATTTTCTCGCATTAGCTTCCGTATATTGGACAACCAAATGGGTGGATAACTCTAGTCTGATGCCATAGCCTGTGGTAAAACACTTACCTGATGCGTGGTCGGTCTATAGAATTGTTAACCGGCCGCACTGGTTAAGGCATGGGCCTACAAGCTGGTAGGTACAGGGTTCACAGCCCGGTACCAGCTCCAACCCACAGTGAGTTCTTAAGGGCTCATTGGATAGGTGTAAGACCACTACACCCTTTTCTTGCTGACTAACCAACTAACAACTAACCCACTGTCCTGGACAGACAGCCCAGATAGCTGAGCGTGTGTGCCCAGGACAGCGTGCTTGAACCTTAATTGGATATAAGCACAAAAGCAAGTGGAAATGACTAGAATCATTCCCCACTGGTGGCCCCATTGGGCTATTTTTCATTCCAGCCAGTGCACCACGGCTGCTATATCAAAGGTAGTGGTATGTGTTATCCTGTCTGGGATCACGTATATAAAAGATCCCTTGCTACTGATAGAAAAATGTAGCAGGTTTCCTCTCTAGGACTGTGTCAAAATGACCAAATGTTTGACATCCAATAGCCGATTATTAATAAATCAGTGTGCTCTAGTGGTGTTGTTAAACAAAACAATTTTTTTTCTTTCTATCATTGCAAGGAGTGGATCCAGACCTGGGTGGGGCTCAATTCTTCCCACACCCCGATCTCCTGTGTCTTATGGGG
Organism: Dracogyra subfuscus; assembly: GCA_016106625.1. NCBI lineage: Eukaryota > Metazoa > Mollusca > Gastropoda > Neomphalida > Peltospiridae > Dracogyra > Dracogyra subfuscus. Next base: position 1,975 of record JAECMU010089095.1, read on the forward strand.
GTATATTTATATGCTAAGGGAGCAACAGATTATTATTATCCACGGAAAAGGACAAACAACAACGGGAGGCACCACAGCAGCAATGAGGTCTAATTAATGAGCTACTCTTGATCTAATAAACTCCAAAACTATATTAGCTCTGTATTCTTTTTTCTTTCAGCTGACCGTTCAAAAACATTGTGCCAAAATTCCTTCATACTGAAATGCGCACCTTTTCTCTTTGGCATAATTAATGCTCCATTCAAAATTCCCTAGCCCCACCACCACCACCACCAACCCCACCTGCTCCCGATCTTGATCGGACTGCTGGTGATCCCTTGCATCTGCCAGTGCAGGCGGTCCCTCCTACATCCCCCCCAACTTTCTGTCTTGGACGAAAGAGCTTGCTTCGCAAGCCCTTACGCCCACGACAGGTGTGCATTACAACAGCTTGTTCTGAATGTGCACGTTAAACCCTATGACATGACATGACAGATTATTCTCCTTAAGCTGCATTACACATGTAGTCTGAGGGGAGTGATGGGGAGCCAGAGTAATAACTCCCTTAATAAACGGTAAGGGGTGAATCTCAAAATCGTAAAGTTGCAGACTCTAATTTCAACCAGTAAAAAACGGACACCAAGTTTGATTAATTTACAAACCGTAACTCATTTGGATAAAGTTACAACACAGTGAAACAACGTCTGTGACATTAAAATGGTGAAATGCCCTTTAAAATAGACTAACATTTTACTCCATAATGATTACTTCTGAGACGCACATGTATTTTTAAAAATAAGACAAATGCATTTTGTGGTATTAGAAACACCAGGATTGCCAGATACACTTCTATTGTACAGATAACATAAAAAATTCAATATAAGTAATGTTTGATTTCACTGATCATAAAGGACTTTAATAGTCCAAAATATGTGTTAGTGTTTAAAACCCAGAGTCTGTCTCTTTAAATTATTTTCATAAAATTGTGTGTGGGGTACTGTTGTTAATCTGTTTATTTAATCACAGGATGACAAGAAAGTAGCAGTGAGTATTTTACTGGAATGGTACTGCTTGCCTGTTGACTAATTTGAATTGGTGCATTGTGTGATGGGATTTGTCGAATGTTCATCCCAAATTTCTTTCTTTATTTGAGTTACTGTTTCAGTTCTGTTGGGGGAAAAACCAAATCTAGGTTTTTTTTGGTTTTACTGATTATTTTTAGTCTGTTGTTGTAATCAAAAGTTTAAAAAATTTTTTTTTTAAAAAAGGGTTTATTTAATTAGTTATGTACTGTATATATGTAAGAATGTAAGATTTTAAAATGTTTTTATTTATTATTATTAATGTTATTTTTAATATAAAGATATACATGTAGGTGTGTTACTTTCATTGGTGACATGAACTTTTGCATTTTAGTTCTGTTTAGTTTTTAGTTTTTTATTTCTCTTGGATCATACTTGGACTGGTTATTGGACATTCATCTGAATTAATTTTAATTTTAAATAAAATATTAAAATAAATTTCATCAGATATTTTCTCAATTTCCTACATGTACTTGTTTCATTTTTTTCTATTTATTATTATTATTATTATTGTTATTATTATTATTATTATTTATTTTATTTTTTAATTATTTTAATTTTTTTGTTTTTTTGTTTTTTTATTTTTTTAATTATTATATTATTATTATTATATTTTGTTATTATTATTATTATTATTTAAATAAATAAACCAGTTTATAAATGCTTGTTTTAGGATAGGTGAGGTTCTTGGGTGATATTCTCTAACCACACACACACATTATGCATTGTGTTTTCTCCCATCCCAACCAGAGTGCCATCAGTGGTATGTCAGTTAAAGGCTGTGGTTGTGCTGCTTAGCTATGGGAAAATTAATATAAAAATGTCCTCGCTGGTAATGGGAAAATGGCAGGGTTCCTCTGATAGCAGTGATATGTGTTTGTATTAAAATTATGAAATGTTCGACATCCAATAAGCAACAATTAATTAATTGATCGATTTAATTAATGTAATGGTATTGTTAAAACAAAAATAGTTTTGAAAGGTTTATAAAAATGTTGATTATTACGATACAGTAAAACCTCATCATTCCACCCTACAGGATACCACCATCCCCTCTTATCACCTAAAAATGATTGAGCATTTATTTAAATTTACATAAATTACCCCATTATACCGCTATGTGCCATCTACCAACACATGGGGTGATACATTCCTATACGAAAGCATAGTAAAACAACCTGAAATATTACCATCACACGATCTTGTGTAACAAATAGCTTTTTTTTCTTTAAATTCTGTAATACTTCTACAGTACTTTGGGGCTGGTATTGAGCTTTGATGTACCTACCTGAGTGGCAATAATAAAACTTGAAATAAGGCCAAACTCGTTATAACACCAAAATCTGGTGGGTCTCAAAGTGGGCGGTATAACGAGGTTTGATTGTATATACATGTATATAATTCTTTGCAAAATATATGTCAAAATATTTCATGTGTTTAAATTTGCATGAGTATTAGTAAATGAATATATCTTTTTGTTCTTCTGTTGATTTGGATGTTGACAGTCATTCCATTCTGATAGATATGTGACCAAATACATGTATTTAAATTACTGCATGCTTGCATATACATGTATTTCATTTTATTTTATTGTTTTATAAAGTGGAAATGTTTTTAAAATATTAGTCTAAATTGTAAAATGTATGACAGGCCAGTTGAGTAATATTGGAAATACGCTCCAACTCACACAAAAACAGCACAAAACAATTCCCTCCTTCCACCCCCTCCGAAAAAATATCCCAACAAAATCAATATTATCTCAACCTGAGACAAATGCTCTACAAAGACTGGGTCTTTTGTTTAATGCAGTGTGTAACTAGGGGAAATTAACTACTAAGACAGAGTCACTGGGTTCCCTGTTTGGTGGATTTTGCCTAACAAAATTGCAATTCACCTCGTATTAATATATAGTATTCGAAAGGCCATGGTATGTACTGTCCTGTCTATGAAGAAAGTATATGTTGTATATTATATAATTGGGTATGTTGAACTTTTACCTCATAATATCTACATAAGATGTTTAAAAACTGTTTTAATTTTGAAACTGCATTTTTGATCCTGCATGCATAGAAACCCAACCTGTAGCTAGATCCTATAGTTTTGACTTGTTTTGTTTTTTTTATCGGATGTTTGCTCGTTCATTTATACCCTAATTATGTTAGTAAGCAGGGTTTGAAATTCACAAATAGGGCAGGATGTAGCCCAGTGCTAATATGCTCACCTGGACCCATATTCACAAAATATTGTAAACCTAGTTTTACACGTAAACGTAAATCTACGACTGAAGAGCTATTCACGAAACAACGAAAACATAAGTTATGTGTAAAGTTGGACGTAAATATAAGAGTGCCCCCGGTTACAACTTACTCTACACGTAAGTCGTGTACATATAATAAATTAAGCACAATTGCCGTTATTTACTATTATTTACAGAAACTGGCAGCAATTCTAATAATTGAAGCAGTTTGCGATGGCGAACGCCCACGGATTAACATATTTTTATTGGTGATCGAAAGGATGTTTTCGACTCGGCCAATTTCTCCTGAATTATCTTTTCTTTCTTAAGAATATTCCCTAAAGTTCGTACCAAAATGCGGATCTTCACCAGTACCAAAATGCCATGGTTCGCTGTTCGCGATGTCATTGTTAGCAAACAGCAAATGACAAACGAAATTGTGTTTTTGCGCATTTGTTGTTTACCCGGTAGCCATCATTTCTAATGGGTTTTTAAAATATTATATAAGGGTACGAACTTGGAATTTTTTTTGACTCGCCAATCGGGCCACTCATAGCAGCACTTTGACTTGCCCGTACAATTTTTTAGTGGCCCAAGGCTGCATTTTTTTGTTATTAATTAAATTGCACTTTACAAATACATGTTATATCATACAAACAATAATAATAACACAAAAGAAGGAAACAGAACTTGTTTTAGTTTCATAACAAATACATTTATTTCAATAGTTGTCACAAGATCCACACAATCAAACATCAGGAATGTTTTATCAAGGCTCTATGTTGGAATGAAAAGGGGTATAGTAGACTCTGTATATTTCGTAAACACAATGCAATTTCGGAAAACATGGACATGTCCGAGGTGTTCCGATTGAGCCTACAAATATTACGTGGCTGACTGGTCGAGACATTCCGAATGGTTTTGGAGCATCCGATAGACTGGGGAAGTGGTCGCTATTATATCCTATATGGGTTTGATAGCGCAGTAACAGTATCTGGAAACCAGTTGAAAACAATAAATAAAAATTAAACTTCCTGATCAACTAGTAATTTGCATTTTATACCTAACATAATACGCGGAAAGTTTGGGTCGCCAGGCGGGCGACACGTGATAAGGTTTTGACTTGCCCGACGCCATTTTGACTCGCCACGGGCGACCGGGCGACCCTTAACTTCGTACCCTGATGTTAACATTAGTATGCCAAATTGTTTTCACTTGTGACAAATGTTAATTTAATGTTGTTTATTTAACACATAAATGTCAGTTTAATTTAATATTTTTATTTTTTACTATAACCAGGTTGAGCAAAATCGGCACATTTCATCGAATTATTTGCTAAAATTGGTTCAACGTGTGGGACCGCTTCTTGATAAAGACATCCCATCATGCATCACTGGGGTGAGGTCTCTACTTGGGGCTGGAAGTTTGTCCTTGCTGCGGACTGCAGAAGGTATGTTACTTATTTTACAAATTTTAGGATCAGGATAATCGGCTCAGTATTTTTAAAGTATGTTTTGTTGATTATGTGGATTACAAAGTTTTATTTTTTATTTTATTTTTTTTAAATTTGAGGTGTACTAAGCTAGCAAACCTTTTTTCTTTTATTCCTTTTGTTTGAATGTGACAGCTAGTGTTGGGAATCAGCTGGAGTTTCACCATCAGTCATCACTCAGTTATAATCAGCAGGCTTTTGATTACACTGTTGGTTAAAATTATTGAATTGTCTATCAGGACCAAGTGTATGCGTCTGATAGTACATTTTGGTAGTAATTACAATAATATTACATTACTCTATTCTAATTGTATTTTATTATTGTCTTTATTATTCTATTAGCGGGCAGCATAGCCCAGTGGTACAGTGCCCGCCTGATGCACGGTCAGCTAACCACTGGGTTTTTTCTCGACATAACCATATGTCCGACGCCGATATAACCGTCATTATAATGTGTTGAGTGCGTCGTTAAACAAACAAAAATAAAAATAATTATTATTCTATTGTATAAATTTGTATTAATAAATACTATTGTCTCCAGCCCTTGAAATTCGAACAAGTCTGCTACGGCAGTTAAGTGCCGTCGCAAATCAATTAAAAAAAATATATAATGCTGTCAAAAGTATTCATCTATGATCCACTGCTGTAATAATATGCTAAAACATAACATCTCAACTTTACTTTCGTAAGTTTTTATACTGGAATAAACCAATTTATATTACTTAAGGAAACTGAACAACACACGATAATAAATTTATGCTTCTCTCTGGGATCTGTAATTGGACAGATTCAGAAAGAAATGCCTACAGACATTTCACCACTCACAGATTTGCGACGGCAATGAAATGCTTCCGCAAATCAAGTTTGCGATAGCTTTTACGACGGCATTGCCAATTGCCGCCGCGAATTTCGAGGGCTGTGTCTCTATTACTGTATTGCATTTGTATAAATACCATTGTTCTACTGTCTCCTGTAAACCCTATCTTGTCACTACAGTTTATGTATCATGTTCATCATATGCCATTGTTTAATGGCCTATCTGTAATAAAGTTCTGTTATTCAAGGTGTGAAAATATCACGTGAGTGATAATCACTCACCTTGTAAGCTCCAGATGAGTGATTTCCATTCCATGGAAAAAATCTTGAATAAAGCTTACTCATATTGATTAAAATATTTTTTGAATATTTGCACACATTGAACAATCACTGAATCAGTATAATTATATTTATATACTGAGGTTGGCTGTGTTTAAACAACCAGTGGGAGGAGTGCTGTTAAGTTATTTTTGGGTGGACGATAAAACCACTTCCAAAATGAAATTAAGGTGTGTTTGGCAAATACATAGGTGAATGTGAAGTACACTGTTGATAAACCTTATCAGCCGACAACAATGCTAGTGATTATTTATTTATATGTATTTATTTATCTTCATTATTATTATTTATTTTGTTCATTCATTCATTCATTATTTAAAAAAAAAAAAAAAAATATTATTATTAATTTTTTTTTATTATTATTATTTTATTATCCTTTTTTTTGGTTTTTTAAATTTTTTTATCTGTTGGTTTATTTTACTTCCTGCTATTATTTCTTCTTTCATTTTTGGGGTAATAAATTTATTACTGTCATAACATATTATTTGTATTCTTATATAGTGAGTATCCTATAACATTAAAGTACAGTAGTGATACCAGGCCCCCAACCCTGGCATTACCGTATTTCTTTTCTGGGGATAATAAACTTTAAAAAAAAAGGGGGGAAAAGATGCATTTGGATATGCATGCATGATCAGAGTTGGCTCTGGGTGATCAGAAAATGTCACCAAATCATCTATTTAAACTTCAAAAATTACAAAAACCTAGGTATTTTTTAATAAAATAAAAAATACTACAAGAAATGTAACAAAATAATACCAGCCTACCCTATCCCACCACCAATCTACACAATTGCACGGGTCTCACCTGGGTTGTCGTGCCACGACCAGAAGCGGTCAGGCCCTTTTAAGGGAACTAGGGAGACACCACAGCATCATAGGTCTAATTAATTATCTACTCTCGATTCACTAATGTCAAAACCTATACTAGCTCTGGAATTTTCTTTTTGACCAGTCGTTCAGAATTGTGCCCAGTTTCCTCAACCAAATTTTTCTCTTTGGCATAATACTTTGTGCCATTCAAAATTCCATAGCTCCATCAACCTCCACCCCCACCTGCTACCGACCTTGGTCGGGCTGCTAATGCTCCCTTGCACCTGATAGTGCAGGCAGTCCCTCTTCTTCCCCCTCCCACCTTTCCTGTCCTGAATGGGGGAGACAGCCAAGGCTAGCAATGGGGGAGACAGCCAAGGCCAGCTCATGCTCCCAGGACAGGCATGCACTACAACAGCTTGTTTTGAATGTGCACATAAAGACCTATGACATGTCATGACAAGAAATGTGTTCACCAAATTAAAATAAATTTTGGAACTTGGGGAGTGCCAGTGCTAGCCCTGTTGATTGTACACCTCCGAAGTAAAGGACTGGAGTTGTTTGAACATAAGGATTTCAATTGTAATTTGTAAGCATCATGCACCTATTGTCATGGTTCCTCATTCTATGAAGCTATTTTAGTGCTAAGATCACCTTAAGGTGCCTATCGTTAAACTCGGCCCTCAAAATTTGCGGCGGCAATCAGCAAGGCCATCGCAAAAGCTATTGCAAACTTGATTTGCGACAGCATTTCATTGTCGTTGCAAATCTGTGAGTGATGAGAAGTTTGTAGGCATTTCTCTTTGAACTCTGTCCAATTACAGATCCCAGAAAAAAGCATAAATTTATTATTGTGTGTTGCTCAGTTTCCTCAATTAATATAAATTTCCTCAATTAATATAAATTGGTTTATTCCAGTATAAAAGCTTATAAAAGTAAAGTTGAGATGTTATGTTTTAGCATATTATTACAGCAGTGGATTATATATGAATAATTTTGACAGCATTAGTCTTTTCTTTAAAATTCCCGCCATAGTGCCATTGCAAAATTGATTTGCGTTGGCATTTAACTGCTGTAGCAAACTTGTAAGAATTTCAAGGGCTGTAAACTACTTTATATACTGGAGATGATCATGGCACTGAGATCGCTGTATGGAATGGGGCCTTCTTCATCAGGTATAGACCCTACAAAATGCTAATTTTACCTTTAATAACTATTTAATGTAATTTAATTTATGTACACATGAAAAGAAATACCAACCCCAACATATTTACTTCAATTCCATTATGTGAACTGGAGGAACAATTACTGTTCACATTTTACCACACAATGGATTGTAGATTTTAAAAATTGATCATCACTTCGGTAGAGCCAATCTTATAACAAAAATTAATTAAAAATTTATCATTGAAATGTCACTGATCAGTGATGACAACCACATGTAATACGTAAATATAGAAGAAAAAAAGAACATTGACCCAATTCTAACAATATAAATACAATATATGCTTATAACATTTATACAAAGTGGCTACAACATTTAGTTTTTCTTTTTGGCTAGTAAAATATTCCTTAAATTAACAACATTTTAATAATTTTCAAAAAGCTATTCTAAGTATCTGAAAATTGGATAACCAAAATTTGTTCCAGTGTGAGCCCTGATGTCGATCTGCAAACTTGATTTTCACTTGGCTTGTTTTATTGTTTTATTTTCAGATGCTGCTCACACACGGTGGTCGGCCAGACAGCTGGTCGTGTTGCATCATTCCCAACCTCTCCTGCCACCCACAAACCTCACCTCCGTGTCCATCAGTGAGTTATCCCCAATTTCTTACATCTATATAAATTTTTAAAGTTTGTTTTGTTTAATAATACTACTAGAGCAGTCATCGGGTGTTGGATGTCAAGCATTTGGTAACTCTGACATGTAATCTTAGAGAGGAAACCCGCAATTTTTTTTACATTTGTAGCACCACATCACAGACAGGATAGCACGTACCACATCCTTTGATATACCAGTCATTGTGCACTGGCTGGAACTGAAAATAGACCAATGGGCCCACCGATAAGGATCATGATCATGACCATGATCATTCAAGCACTTCACCACTGGGCTTCATGCCCCCATCTCCACCTCCACCCCCCATATACTTTGTATTATGACATCCAGCTACTAGCAGGGTTCGAACTTAATGGTCGCCCGATCGCCCCTGGCGACTGAAAACAACGACAGACGACTGAAAACCCACAGTAAGGTTGCCCGCCTGGCGACCAGTTTAAAAAGAATAATCGTGTTTTCTCTTATAATCTGTTGCAATATTGTTTGTTTTTTAAGAAAATATTATTCGGGCAAGTGAAAATATTAACCGGGCAAGTGAAAATGCTGTCACCACTTGCCCGGATGGCAACTAATTTTTTTTAGTTAAGCGCAGACACTGTACCAGTGTTGCTTATTGATCAGTAGTTCCATTATAATTTAATAACTAGTTCTTGCTGGATTTTTAAAATGTGGAGACATGCAGTCATATATTTTACTTTTTGCAGACCAAGTTCACGGTGCCAGACAGCTAAGCGGAGCAAGCCAGAAAGACCTCATATTACCAAGTGTTCTTTATAGCCATATAAATCTGTATGATCGGAAACTGGGTCATTTGTCAGCAGTTTACTGTGTTGCTTTTGATGTCATGGGAAAATACATCTTTACTGTGAGTTGTAGTATAGATATCTGACATTTTTATTGTTTTGAGGTGGTAGTGGGAGGATTGATCCAAAATGTTCTTTGAAAAGCTGGCACTTGCCAGGTGGTCAGTGTTTTAATAAATTGATAATTTGTTGTATGCTGGGTTAATTTTGTGACTTATGTTCTCAGAAACTAAAATCTTGTCTGAACTTGCTACATTTTAAGGTACATTTAGAGCAGAATAATTTGTAGTTTGGCTTATAATTGTATTTATCTTGACTACTCAGAACCTTTCTTTCTTTTCAAATTTCAAATGCAGCCTCTTTTTGTTCTATTTTCATTTATAAATTTTTAGATTTTTAAAAATGAACTTTGTCGTAAAATCTATGTACTGCATTCACAGATGCTTTGTCTATTTTGGTCTTTGTCAATTAGATATTACAGAGCAGACTATAGGAGTATTGATTGCTTACTTTAGAAATGTCCAGTGGGTGATTGCAAAATCTGCTTGTTAGCTTTGTTAGAATTGATCACTGAATACCAATATTCTGAATTTGAAAGAACATTGCAAAAAAGGGATGCTATCTTAATTTGTTTTCTTAAAAAGAATGATCTCTCTTGCTTGAATGACAAGAAATTATTTTATACAGAAAGCAGTAGCATTCATTATGATTATTTATATGTAATTCAGTATAACTATTTAAAACAAAAACAAATTGTAATTAGGGTGCTGATGACCACTTGGTTAAAATCTGGGACACATCCGACTGTCGTCTGCTGGCAACCCTTCGAGGACATTCGGCTGAAATCACGGACATGGCGGTCAACTTTGAGAACACGCTGTTGGCGTCTGGCAGCTGTGATAAACTAATCAGAATTTGGAGCCTGCGCACGAAGGCGCCCATCGCAGTGTTACATGGACATACTGGAATGATTACCTCTGTGCAGGTAACTAACTAAAATATGACCCATATGCGTATAGACATACTGGAATGATTACCTCTGTGCAGGTAACTAACTAAAATATGACCCATATGCATATAGACATACTGGAATGATTACCTCTGTGCAGGTAAATAACCAAAAAATAACACATCTGTGTATTGACATACTGGAATGATTACCTCTGTGTAGGTAAATAACTAAAATATAACCCATATGTGTATAGACACTGGAATTATTACCTCTGTGTAGGTAAATAACTAAAATATAACCCATATTTGTATAAACACTGGAATTATTACCTTTGTGCAGGTAAATAACTAAAATATAACTCATATGTGTATAGACACTGGAATTATTACCTCTGTGTAGGTAAATAACTAAAATATAACCCATATTTGTATAGACATACCAGAATTAATACCTCTGTGCAGGTAAATAACTAAAATATAACCCATCTGTGTATAGACATACTGGAATGATTATCTCCAGTCTAGAATATCTAAGATATGTCCAGAACGAATATTTGAATGAATGCTAAACAGCCAAAGATAATAATAAACAAGCTCCAGTGTTGGATCCTTTATATTACAACATCTGTATTTTCAATTGTACATCACGAGCCAAAGTTGTAATATAAATAGTTTCGCACTGGTAGTATGGTATTTTATTTATTACACCTCATATCAATGAACATAGACCGGGAAAATGATGTTGTTTCTAAAACTTTGCATTCCTATGCCACACATCTGTCAATTTCGTTTATGCAAACATTATAAACATATTCAAGGCTGATTTTTTTTTTAAAGTATATATTTTATTAAATTATGCTGCTAACGTTGATTATTTTTCCGATTTCTGTGTGAGACAGTTGATTACTAAATCAGAAGTCATGACCTCTCAAAAGGCAAATTCCACAATGTGAAGAGACGATAAATATAACATGGGTATCTCTTTCACACAGTGTATAATAAAAAGTAGACTGCAACATGTTGAAAGTACACTGTAGAACACACACCCATTAATGTCCAATATGGACAAAGAAAGAAATGTTTTTATTTAATGACACACTGAACACATTTTATTTACGGTTATATGGCATCAGACATATGGTTAAGGACCACACAGATATTGAGAAAGGAAACCTGCTGTCACCAATTCATGGGCAACTCTTTTCGATTAGCACCAAGGGGGATCAATCCCAGCGAGTGCTTTACCACTGAGCTACATCCCACCCCCTTCCAGTATGGACAGTAAATGAATAACTTTAAAAGTAACAACCTGTAATAAGTCGTCACCTCTTTTTAAGTGGCTACTTTTAAACTACAACAGTGTGTGGCTGCTTAGACAGGTTTGTCTGTGCTTTGTCTTTTTGTCTCCTATAAAACCATTTTGTAGAAAATTCATATATTCAGAAACTAACATCTGATGTAGTCTCCTGGAACATTTGGATTTAAAGGTGTTTCTAATTTGAACTGTTATTACTTTTTTCAGTTTTGTCCGCAATGCAAAGATGAAACGCGTTACTTAGCCTCGACTGGCAGCGACGGGTGTGTCTGTTTCTGGCAGTGGAATGCGAGAACTCACACCTTCAAGTGAGTGGCTTTAAATACTAGCAGCACGTTACCTTGTATTATTAACAATTGTTTTGCTTATTTCACTTTTAATGCAACAGAAAAATCAACCTTCACTGAGGGGATTCAAACAACAAGTGATTTTAAACTTAACAGCTTGTTACGCTGTATTACTACCAGTTGTATTGCTTATTTTACTGTTAATACTTTTAATGACTGTATAATTATGTAGATAATGTGTAGATCATTAAAAACCTTAGATTACTTAATATTGACAAATTATGGGAATAATTTCCCCTCAGTAGACGATAAGGATATTTTACCATACTGACTCGTACTGATATATGAAAAAAGGTTATTTGCTGTAGTGGTCTGGAAATGACTTACTAACACAGCTAACTGAAATAGCTGACATAGCTAACTGGCATCTAACTGAAATAGCTAACTGACATCAGGGTATAATCTAGACAATTTTTTAAGGTCCCTTTTTGGTCAGTTGGGAAAATATAACGTTTCAAATATTTAAAAAAGGGATTTTCAAAAATCCCAATACCAGGCCTCTCCATGAGAGGCGAGTAGCAACTCGCGTGCGCCTCATACTCGCCTAAAACTTACAACTGGTGAGTAGCTTATTGCTTGCCTCAATCATTTTGCTATAGGCTATTGTTGAAAAAAGTCATCACAGCCCATTAAAGCAATATTGTAAAAACAACCGTTTCTTTCTTTAACTTAGCAAATTTGGAAATCCTAATTGGGAAACTGTTGGGTTGTAATTGGGAAAAGTTTGGTATTGGATTGGGAATTTATGTTAGGGGAATGGGGCCTTTCACTGGCCCCAAAATGTATTGTAGATTAAACCCTGGACATAGGACTCTTCACCAGGAAATGTGAAAGATCACTCGCTTTCCTCCACACTCACCTGGAAAGTTTTAGGGGAGCGACAAATTGATCGCAGAGCTAGCTCTGGCGCTCGCCATATTCGCCATTTGCAAATAAACAAACAAATTCTCTAACCCAAAGCTAGCCCTGGATCACCTTGCAAGAAAATGTGTGATTAATTTTATTTGAAACTGCATATGGTTACTCGCCTGACACCATTTCAGAATAGTAATCTTCAGCCTGCCTTGATTTTGCTCATGGTGAAGACTGAAATAGCATATTTCATTACCATTCACATTGCACAGTACAACTGATAAATCATATTTCAAGATGTTTTTATGAAGCATTCTTGTCTTTCTAGTAATCTAACAGATGTATCATTAAAACTACCTGATATTAATTTGAACAATCCAGTCATTGTCTCGCCTTTACAAAATAAAAAGGCGAGATATAAATTACTATTCTGGCAGAGGCAACGATTGCATCAGTTTTTGCGTTAGATTATTTTCTTACAAACTATAAGTTTATAATGGCACATAAATGTATACATCTTCATCACAGTGTACCAAATTGTTTTATGGTAGGTGAGTCATTTAATTTTGCAAAATTACTGTTTATGACAAAGGATTGACATTCTAAATGCTTTCTAGACTCTGCATATTGTATTTATTTCCCCAGTTCTAAGCCAATCAAATTGGTGGAGAGATCACGTGCTGGTGCTCAGATGCTGTGCTCGTCATTTAGTCCTGGCGGCATGTTCTTGGCGACTGGTAACTCGGACAATGTCATTAGAGTCTATTTTCTACATCCTGCTGCTCCCGAGAAAATCTGTGAACTAGAGGCTCACAAAGTAAGTCCCTTATAGTTTTATAAGATGCAGTAAGCAAAAAGAAAAATGTGGACTTAGATATGCTTCAGAAACTGTAAAATACAACCTGCTCATGCTGAGTAGTGATTAGTAACATTTTAAGAATCAAATAAATTGAAATTATCATAGGAAAATTTTAAACAAAAGAGCAGGGAATGATATTGCTTCCTTAAAGTGGGACAGTAATTAAAAATTTAAAAGATGGTTGAGGTAAAATATTTTCATTCTGTTGTAGCCTCAAATTCAACACCATTCTCCAGGTGAGAAATAACTTTTATCATAGTAGATGGTTGAAGTCTCCACTCACCTCTTTTTTACTGCAGTGGAATAAAAGAGAACTGACTTCATTGAATGTTTCAGAAGTTAATTTAAGAATCTAAGTATTATGTGAGTTCTGTGAAATGCACCTTGTAAATTAATGTGACCATGTTTTCCAGGATCGTGTTGACAGCATGGCATACAGTCACCATGGAGAACGCCTAATGAGTGGAAGTAAAGACGGGACTGCCCGAATCTGGCGCTACGAGAGACAGGAGTGGAAGGCTCTAGTTATAAATACAGTTCTTAAGACTGAAAGGTATGCAGGGTGTGTTGTTTATCATCACTAGGTCACCTCAGGTGACTGAAAACAATGTTGAGCAAGTCAAAACCTTATCGCGAGTCACCTCCTGGCAACTGAAATTTCACACATTTATTTTAACGAATTATTTCAGAATGTCCAAAATTTTATAAATATTCTGATTGTATTCTAATCCACTAAATGTTTCAGCTACCGAAACGGGTGACTTTGCTATTTATGGCCGGTGCATTATGCTGCATTATGCCAATTTAGAGCTCATTTGAATGATAGAAATAGTAATAAAAAGCTAGCTATTTGCATAACTACTTCTTTGTAACCATTGATATACTTTAGAACTGAGTTGCATGTGCCCAGTGAAACTGATCTCCTATGCTAAGTATATCAAAGGTTGTGGTATGTGCTATCCTGTCTATGGGATGGTGCATATAAAAAAAAGTCCCTTACTACTAAAATAAAATATAGTGGGTTTTTTCTGTCAAAATTACTAAACATTTGACCTCCAATACAATGATTAATAAATCAATGTGCTCTAGTGGTGTAAAACCTAATAACCATAGTAGTTTATGTGGTGCTTAATATCTGCTCCAGTAACATTTATCTCAAGGGGTAAACACAATAATATTTTGTTTGCAGTAAGCCTGCGGTTGAGGGTGAATCTGAAGAGAAGGCTGCCAAGATGTATGTGACGATGGTGGGGTGGTCCACAGATGATCTCTACGTGGTCACAGCTGTCAGCGACCACACCATCAAGGTGTGGAATTCCTACACCGGCAAGCTGCAGCATGTTCTCAAGGTACACCAAACATTGGTACATACGAAGGGTGGGATACCGTCAAGGGGGAGGGCCAGTAGCCCCAGCACAATCAGGACAAAGTCTGAATTGTTTTAGGAATAGATCCTTCTTATGGGGTTTTAGAATTGTTTTTATTATTTGCCTGGAGGGTCTGGTTTGATTTTTAAAGTGTTTTTATTTAATTATTATTTGTTTTTTAATCTAATCATGTGTATGGTTTAGATGAAATTTTATTTTATGGATGGTGGGTATATAATAAATCACCTCACCCCAGCTATCAAGTCTGAAACAGCCCCTATTATTATTATTATTGTTGTTGCTTTAGCTTAATTAATTGTATATGCTTGGTATATCCAACTTTTGGTGTTATTTTATGCTATATACAGTGCTTATGCACTAATTAAGACACCATAAAATTGTTATGGCAAATTCATTTGGTGCTGCTCAATGCTCCACCCCACATTTAAAATAACACCATATATGCCTATGGATGTCTAAACATGAGTATCTGATCGACATTAACAATTTCTTAAGATGCATTTTGTCTTTGTTTTGTTTGTTTGCTTTATAAATTCTACTTACTTACTTAATCCTCTTCATGTGTGGTCACACATAAGACCGACACCAAAGAACGCCATTGTTGTCTGTCCGTTGCAAGCTTCATCACCTGGCCCCAATTCCATCCAAGAACCTTTATCTCCCACTCCACCGATCTTCTCTAGGTCTCCTTGGGTCTCCCCTTCATTCTCTTATCACCAGGGGTCCACTCTTGGGATGGATATCAATGGAATTCTGCAGACTTGTCTAATCCATTTCCATCTACCGTATACGCAAATATTTTTGCGGCTAAAATAATTCACGATCGGGCTTCCATTGTACATTTTCACGAGGAATTATTTTCGCAACTGTGTCCCCTGATAATAAAATCAAAATTACACATATTTCATTTGGCAAACTCTTTTCAGTGATTTCACACACACTTGGACATGTTACCATGCT
>JAECMU010089099.1:0-17561 GCA_016106625.1 Dracogyra subfuscus
GGGGGGTAGTATAAATCTCCCTGATCCACACTTCGCTTGCGATGCCTATTAATGGAGCCCATTCCTCGCAAGAGTAGAATAAATAAATATAGTTTAGATTGCACATCAAAAATAGTGCTTCGTTACCCGTCTCAATTTCCTCCACGGGTGCAATCTCTGTGTATTTCTCTGTACTCACCTGGCATCCTCGTCCTCTACCGCTAATAAAGCTGGTCTGAACCACAGCACTAACTAACGACCGTCGGTTGTAGGGTTGTATAGTAGGTGGTTACTTGCGCCTTATAACAAAGTAAAGTTTGTTTTATTTAACGACGCCACTATAGCACATTGGTTTTTTATAGGCTACTCTTTTACGACAAGCAGCAAGGGATCTTTTTTTTGCGATTCCCACAGGCAGGATAGCACAAACCATGGCCTTTATTGAACCAGTTATGGGTCATTGGTCGGTACAAGTGGTTTACACCTACCCGTCGAGCCTTGCGGATCACTCACTCGGGGTTTGGAGTCGGTATCTGGATACAAATCCCATGCCTCGACTAGGATCCGAACCCAGTACCTACCAGCCTGTAGACCGATGGCCTAACTACGACGCCACCGAGGCCGGTACGTCTCTTAACAATACCAGAAGTAACTACTGAACACTCCCCGAAGTGGTCAGACTAAGCCCACAGCTAAAAGCTGATGGAGAATGTCAGGTGTGTGGCACAGAGACAAGCCCGTCGTGGTTGGAAAGACAAGGACTGGGATGTGGAGGTGGAGAGCGAAAGAAGTTGAAAGATAGGAGGAGTTGCCAGATCGGAAAGAAATGAGATGGAATTCAAAGAAAAGAAGGGAAAGAGGGCAGTGGGATAAAAAAAAGTGCGTTGAATAATATTAATTTAATTACGAATATTAATTTCCATATTTAGTTTTAGCCGACGCCATCAAACATGTTCTCCATTATAAAAACAAGTTTGGGTCCGATTTCACTCTACATAATTTATTATGTATTTTTTATCATCTAAAGGGGAGTTATTTAACTGTTTTTATATTGATGTTGATCATCACCTACTGTTTTGCATTTACCATAGTTTGACACCCAATAGCCGATGTATTTTTCATGATGGGGTATCGTTGAACATCTATTCTGTTCTATTCTGTTCTAAATAGAAAAACAAGAACATTCAAACTGTTTGGGGTCTTCTGTTTCGACCGTTCTTACCTGTCAAGTGTTTATTTTAGTTTTTTATACTGCTCTTTATGCATGTTTGATATGTTGTGTCAATGCACCATGTTGAATGGGTTCATACAAATAATGGAAACCAGAATCAGCGTTTTTTAAAGAGTGCCAAACTTGTAACGCCATGTTAATGTCATTCAATATGAATCAAACTTTACATCATGATCTACGTTTGAGCATTGGGTGTATGAAGTTTAATTAACTATGGACCCAAGTTAAAATATTGATATGTATTTGTAATTACTGTATGTAGTAGTTCATGCCAATTTGATGTAAATCAGTTCTAATGAACATTTAAAGAGACATTCCCGAGTTTGCTGCATTGTAAGATGTTTCCGACTAATAAACTATTTCTACGATTAAACTTACATATTAAATATATTTTCTTGTTTAAAATATCAGCGTTTGTATATTCAATGTTTTTCTGGTCGTCTTAATATTTTTTAGGAAATAAAATGAAAATTAACCTAGTACAAATATTAGAACGATCAGAAACACGTTTAATATACAGCCACTAATATTTTAAACAAGAAAATATTTTAATAGTCGAGAACATCTTAAGCCGACATCTGAGATTCATGGAATACATCACGAATTTGGCAAAATGCCCTTTTGACTTTGCCTTGTGCTGAGATATGGCTATGATTACGAAAAAATGTCGATAAAAAAAAAGTCTTCACAAAGTCAAAATGTTTCACCTACGCCTTGTGGGGAGAGCGATGGGGGGGGGGGGTGGAGGAGGAGGTCAGAGGGGAGGAAGAACCCCCGTAAAAATAATATTATAACGGTGGGATAAAAAGACTTGGATTTTTAAAAATAAAAATAATAATGTGAGGTATTTCTGGTCGAAACTGTGATCAAGTCTACAAAGGCTTAACACAGGCATACTTTTGACATTACCAGGTTTTCATAGATACGTTTTAGAAATGAATCCTACTGAATTGTCAGGACGTTTTGTAATTTTCAGAGCACTTCAACATAAGCATTTAATCGGCTCTAGATAAAATAAATTAGGGCTGAATTTACGAAGCCTCGTTTTGTCTTACATGTACAATACTTAAACATATGCTTTTAAGAAAAACATGCTTTGTAAATTTAACTCTTAATATTTTGGATTGGGAATACCGGAAGAATGAACATTCGACAATACATTTCACGTATTAAATTGTCAATTCATGTAAGAAACTTAGTTTTCGCCAGAAATGTTGTAAGAAGACCAAGTACCTTTAATTATGTGCACGACTGGCATTTTAGTTTTGATTTTGTTAACTGGATTGTTAAAGTAAAGTTTTGTTTTGTTTAACGACACAACTAAAGCACGCTGATTTGTTAATTATCGGCTACTGGATGCTAAATAATTTTGTACAGTAGTTTTATTAATAGCAAGGTATTTGTATATGCACCATCTCACAAACAGGACAGCACATACCACGGCTTCTGATATACCAGTTTTGACGCACTGGCTGGAACGAGAAATAGCCCAATGGGTCCACCAACGGGGATCGATCCTAGACCGACCGTGTTTCCTTATTTGGATTGTATGTGCTCATGTGTGCTGCTGGTGATGTGGTAGAATTAATTCAATATACCGTAACACTATGCGTAATGGTATTAAATAACAACATTTAACCATAAAATGCACATTCAACTTGCTACTCTGCTCCACTACTACAACCAATGTTGTTTAGTGCATCAGTAAACACACATGGTATTTTCTCACATACCGGTAATACATTCAGCTTGTGACTTCCGAACCTTGACTTTGAATAGAAGTCTAGTTACGTATTTATACACAGTTAGCCTTTTGACAGCGTTCACTTGTTAGATTTGTTCCTGGATCTCACGGCTGTGGCCGTCTGTAGCTCGGTCTGTATGATCGACAAAAGAGAGAGTTTTTTCCTCGTCCACCACTACACAGTAGGAGTAAAGAGGGAAGTCCCCAAGTGTCATAATGGCGAAAACACATCTTTACTTATGTTGCTCTGTTTTATTCTTTTTTCTTGGATGTACGTTTCATTTTGGAATCCAGAATGGTGGGTATTTTATGTGCTGTTTGAATTGCTAATTACTATTAATGACCCATTGTACATTATTATGTACCAATTCCTTAAAAACATAATTATTGGATCTGATGAAGCTAGAATAATGTTCGAATGTAGCACTATATTGTCACCGAAAAGGAGCTGCGACATATCTTTTTGCGGGTAGTAGGGGTAGAGGGTCTAATTTTCATTAATGTGTTTATTGTTATATCTTTCTGTGTGACATGAAACTAATGGTACGGTATATTTTCCTTTCAACAAAGGCTAATATTGGTTTAGGAACTATCAACTGAAACATTCAAGTATTAAATTCAAACTTCAGTATACATTTTGTTAGGGTGAGCTTAATGAGCAATGTATTTTGTTTAATACCACGAACAGAAGAATTGGTAATCGTTCGCTTAGTGTAATACATTTGAAAGTAGTGCATTGACAAGTTTCTATTTTGAACCATTTGAACTCTGAGTATTAAAGTGCAATAACATAAATATTTTTGAGAAAACAATTTCGTGAATATATCTGGCTCAAATTAAAAAAAATTCTAAATAAATGGTAGATGTACTATGTTTCATAAAGGTAATTTTTAACGTTTGTGAGAAAGCAGTTTTTCCAAAATGTACAGACGGATATTTGTAAAAATTATTCTGCAATATATTAAAATCAGCTATACTAATAAACACATAAACTGTTTGCTGTCTTTTAAAGTGACATTCCTGAGGTTGCTGCATTATAAGATGTTTCCGACTAATAACAATATTTCTATGATTAAACTTACAAATTACATATATTTTCTTGTTTAGAATATCAGTGTCTGTATATTCAATGTGTTTCTGATCGTCTTAATATTTGTAAGAAGCCCAGACTGGATTTTGTCTTCAAATAATGTCGTACGTACGAAAGAATTATATTTTAGGAAATAAATTTAATTTAATCCAGTACAAATATTGGAACGATCAGAAACACATTTAATATACAGCCACTAATATTGTATGCAATCGTTAAAAAGTCTCTGTTGGTCGATAACATCTTAAAAATTACAGCAAACTCAGGAATGTCCCTTTAAATATTTATTTCAATAAATATTTTAAATATTTATTACAATAATTCTTATAAATATTTATTTAGTGTGTGGTTTACAAAAGAACAAGATTTCAAAATGTTTCCCGGACTTAAGCGGCTACACCATTGATCTGAAGTGTCGGAATGATTCGCTGATTCACATTTTGCAAGAAACATATTTAAACAGCAGTTCGAATAATACATGCACTCCGGATGATGACAACTGTAGCGGACAGACTGTAAAAATCAACACACTATCGCACAGAACTTCAGATTTCAGACTACAGACTGCCTGCAATAATAAATCCGAATGTACCGAAACTTTGGATTCGTCGTATTTCACATGTTTGGGTTTACCTTTGGGGAGAGTTGATTACGAATGTGTTCCAGGTATGTATAATTTATGGAATTTATCACGAGCGAAAGTACATATTACCAGTACAGTTCCATGCAAAGAAAAGAACAATAATAAGTATGTTGCGTGGTGGCTGTCAAAGTGTTAGCTATAAAGCATATTTCAAAATAATAGTTTTGGGTTCAGATGTAATTTGAATTTTTGCGCTTGTATTACTTTTACGTCATCTACATTAGTATGTAAAGTAATATAGTGTTGTAAGAGACAGGAGGAGCTATATTAATACCATACAAATTCCTTAATTAACCCATTGTGACCTAGTGAAGCTTAATTAGTTTTGGTATCGGACATTGAAGATGCTAACTTAACAGAATAATTGCACTATTCTATCTAACGCATATGATGCCACTGATTAATTAATGTGGGTTTTTTCATAACCAAGAAATATGTTTGATAATCCAGATTAACAAACTTACTTCTCTGATTAACCATTTGTCTTCTATAGACACTTTAGTTTTGGTGTCACATGGAAATAAAATTTCATACTTTCCATCAGTATAATGTTAATGAACCACACCGATATATATATTTTCCTCATCATTATACTTCATTAAGAAACGACAGTTATGACTTTCAAGAGACATTCCTGACTTTACAGACATTTAAACATTCTCCCTGTTAACAAGGATTTTAAAGTCGCACTCCCTAGTTCCATCCAGCTAAAAATTAATTATAATTGTGGTTAATCTACAAACCTGTAACATACTTAGATCACGTGTTTATAAAATGGAGTGAAAAAGCAGATTTTATATCGATATATACCATGGGAATCCCTATGACCCAATTGCTTGAAATAAGTTTGAAAGTTAGTATTCTTATGTCACCGGTAGATGTCGCTCGAAGCACAAAAATGCCTACGTCATGACAAATTTCACAGAGTGCGCACAGACTTGGGGTGCGTTCCTTTTACCTCTCCTGGACAGGTTCCAACTGTTCTGTCCTGGACAGCGAAAGGAATGAGTTTGGAACAGGAAGTTACTTTACGAACATGGGTGCTTCTGTTTAGGAAGTGGCTACTGCAGCAATCATGATACTTGGATCGGAATAAGACGACACTGACCATGTTGACTATAGTACAGTGTTTGAAATATGTTTGAAATATATACATTTTATATATTTTGTATAAACCGCAATTAGCCTACATTTGGTATTCGGAACCGGGTACTAGTGCCTAACCTATTGTTATTAGCAATTAAATGCACAGTTTATTAGTGGTGGTGGGTGGTGGTGGTGGTGGGTGGTGATAGTGGTGGTAGTGGTAGTGGTGGTGGTAGTAGTAGTAGTAGTAGTAGTAGTAGTCGTCAGGGGTGGAGAGGCACTTCCCCTCCCCAGAACGAAAATATAAGATTTTTTATTCCTACTCTATTTAAATAAAGGTAACAATATAGCTTGTGTCCCCCACTACCACCCCCCCCCCCCTCCCCCAAGGTTGTATCCCCTCTTCAGACATCGTAATACTTGTAATTATTGGTTTTAAGGGTTTGTAACATTTTGTATCGAGATACTTACTTGTCTGAACTTTATTGTTAATGAAAATGTTCGCGAACTCTGAAGAAAAACCTCGCAAGAAAACGACAACAAATCGAATGTTGACAGCGCGAACCGTGCACGAGAAAGCAAACCGAACCAAATTGATAACGGCCACGTGGTATATCAACGTCTATGACATTGAAATTGGAATATGCCCTTTAAAAACAGATTAGACCTTGTCTGCTCAAATGTTTTTTTTCTCAGAGCCGCGTGCCTTTTTAAGAAATACGAAAAATGCATTTTGTGGTATTACAAACACCAGGATTACTAGGATTACTACAAAACACTTCAGGTGAATGAAAATGTATATTCTAAATAATAAAGGTAAGTAAAGTATTATTGTATTTGTGAAAAAATGGGCTTGATAGCGAAAAACAACTGCGTAATGGTTAACAACTAGGGCGTGACCCTTTAATGAATATAACTAGACATTTATTACATTTCTTTGCTTAGAATATTACTATTTATACGCCGTGTATTTCTGGTATTCCTAATGTTTGTACATTTAAAAACAAATCCTGTTTAAGTTGCTATATAACTTAAACAGGATTTGTTTTTAAATGTACAAACGTATTGAAGTCAAAATTCAATTTGAGCTGCTAATTTGAATGTTTGGGTCTGGTGTTGACCACTTTTGAGATATGCGCTATATTATATCTGCAAAAAAACCCCCACCCATGGTGATAACACGTTGCATATTTATTTTTATTACACACCAGTGTAAGATATTGCTCATGTCATAACAATCACCCAGTATCTAACTAAATAACGTAGTAGGTATCGGCATCTGCTTACATGTGCGTTACGGCTTATTTGCAGTCGGTTTGTAAGAAAGAGAATACTATACTAGCTTGCCTGTCATACCATTTCTATGAAACTCGTGAACAGTGTTGATATCTGACTCGCTTTCGCTCATCTGATACCAAAACTGTTCACTCATTTCATAAAAATGGCATGACAGGCAAGTTCGTTTAGTATTCTATATATCTCTTCAGCTCTGTAATATTTGTTTCTGTCTGTCAGTAAGCAAGCATTAGATTGCTTACTACGATATACAATTACACTGATTGTAACTGAAGTCCCAGGAACTATTGTGGTGCGAGGAGGTTGGGGGCAATATTTTTTTTTTTTTTTTTTTTTTTTTGGTAGTTACAGCAGCTTCAGTGTTGGCAGCTTGGTTGCATTTTATAATCCATCCCGCGTCCGGTATCTGTGTATACTGACGCATTTATATTTCAGACTAATTTTAACACATGTATCAACTTTTCAAGTTAGTTTTAATAGTCAAGCATCAATAATATCTGTAATGAAAATATATATGCAAACGAACTTAGAACTTGATATTGACGATAGTACATGTGCAAGTTATTAGAAATGTTTATATAGTGTACTTACTTTTTTCAGAATCAGCGAACTACAATATGTGTGATAATTTGACAGCATCAAGCAAAACAAAGGAAAGCGTTTTCTTCTTTGCCAGTAATAAGTTCAGAATATCAGATCCTGTTTTGTGTAACTGTGAGATTCGTGGGACGAACATGAGAGTTCAAGTTGTAGACTTTAGTGCAAATACAACGGACAAGGGGACATGGTTTCTAAACATTACATCCGGTTTTATGCTAAATAGTTCTTCACCATCCAATTCATCAGTTATACGACTGTTAAATAATGTCTTAGAAGGCGTTCATCAAACTGTTCATATAATGTATTACAGTGAGAATACCAGCAATCAGAACATATGGATAAAACTCACGGGTAAGCCAACGTAACTATTGCTTATGAATTAAATATTTCGTTATTCAACATGAATGATCGTTATATTTTATTAATATTGTGCACTTGATGTGAGACGTATATACAATATGTCTGTCAGTGGTGAAATTACTTTAAAACAAGATATGACCAACATTTAAGAATGAAATACTAATTTTGGTAACGTATTAACGCGTTTTGTACCTTGTATGAGTGTTGTCATTATATTAGGATCTTTTAAGTCACTGAACACTATTTGCATATCACACGTGAGAATGGTGAGTCTTACAAATCAGCCTAAAGGTATCTCCAGTCCATGCTTCTTGTTATTGTTATAAAATACACGTGTTTCATACACAGGATCTACAGGTACTAAAATGGACTTGAACTGCAGCTCGTGGATCTATTCTCGTGGAGGATACGTAACAGGCACACCAGAAACTTCAACTTTAGACAACTCAACAAAGATAACTAAGACATCAACTAGCTACGCGTCAGCATTCACAAATACAAAGTGGACATCCACGGTTATTCCATCGTCACATATACCTACTACATCATCAGTGTCTACCACTGTGGAAAGGAGCAAATCTGCAGAGGTGACTACAAATGTGTCTGCGAGCTATTCTTCTGGTCAGGGTGTTAGTAATGGTATGTTAATATTCAAATAATTATTTACATGAGATATATATAAAATCATGAATACATATATGCATGCATACATACATACATCCTACAAACAAACAAACAAACAAACAAACAAGCACACAGTTAGACATACATATATACATACATACCCATACATACATACCCATACATACATACATGCATACATACATACATACATACATACATACCCATACATACACATACATACATACATACATACGTGCTATTGTATTAATATATAAGGATCTACTAGTCAGACCCGACATACAATATATAAATATGCATACATTTAGACAGTGCATACATACATAAATATATACATGCATATATACTTAACAAAAAAAGAAACTTCCGATTTGTATATAGAGTATTTGTTGTGTTAAAGAACTCATTGTGCAATGAAATTATATGGGTAGTATTAGCCTTGAGCTGTATTATCAGGATTAATTTAGCAATAATGTTTGCTCGCCGACAACGTGAAATTCAATTTGCACGCGCATGCATGGTTCGACATGTCCCATGTAGTATTCAGTCAATTTGTTTTACTTGTCTGACTGAAATTATTGTCAAGTGAACGAAAACGCTTCATAATTTGTAAAAAAATAAAGTGTTTTTTTTTACATTGTAGCATTTGTAGTATGCCAAGAATACCCAATAATTTACGCGAACGGGCGATTGGTATGCTTGATGCTGGCATGTCAACAGAAAACGTTGCAAGGCATGTTGGGAGTTATATCGAGCGATACGAAATCTTCGCGTAAGATTTCGAACGACAGGAAGCGCCAACGACTTGCCACGTCGTGGACGTCCGCGTGTTACAACGCGTGGTAAAGACCACTATATCATGAACACGCATTTTCACAAAGGATTCCAAACTGCCACTGCTACTGCTGCTAACACACCTGGGCTTCATAATAACCGAATCAGTGGGCAAACTGTTCGTAATCGTCTGCGGGAGAACGGTTTACATGCACGACGTCCTTACGTTGGATGCATTTTAACGCAACATCATCGTCTAAATCGTCTTAATTGGGCACGTACGTGTACACGCTCGTTGGATACGGCGACGCTGGAATACCGTTCTGTTTTCGGATGAATCCAGATTTTCTTTACAACGTGGTGATAGCAGGGTGCGCGTCTTCTGTAGGAGAAAGGAACGCTATGCTGACTATTGTGTTCTTGAACGAGATCGTTTTGTGGGTGGGGTTTTTGTCATGGTCTGGGCAGCCATTGCCCATGGTTATCGTTCACCACTTAACGTTACCGCAATGTCATTCTCGCTCATCACGTCATTCCTCTGTTCCATAACAACGCCAACATCTCGATTTTTCAGCATGATAATGCCACCTCTCATACAGCTAGAGACACTGCAAAATTTCTTAGGACAAATAACATTGATTTCATTGATGACTGGCCCGCTAAAAGTCCTGATCTCAGCCCCATCGAGCATGTCTGGAATAGTCTGGATAGACGATTGAGGCGTCGTCCCAACCCACCCAATAACGTCAACAAACTTCGTCAAGTGCTCTTTCAAGAATGAAACAATATTCACAGGCAGAAATCAACGCTTTAGTCCATTCTATGGCGTGCGATGTACTGCAGTGGTCAATTCAAAAGGTGGTAGTACCCGTTATTAAGTGGGTTTTGGGTGTTTGGTCAGAATTTCTCCCAGTTTCTGTTAACCTATGACCATGATTTTTGCACCAAACGATGCATCATGGAACACTCTTTAAACGCATATATAACAAGTATTCCCCCGGTTTGTTTTCATCAAGTTATGTTCAAGCAAAGTTAGCGGAAGTTTCTTATTTTGTTCAGTATATATACATACATACATACTCCAATTTCTGTGAAATCTAATAATTTGAGATTTAACAATAACAAACAGAATTTCAATGAGGCTTGTTCACTTTTATTTAGACATTTGTACTGCTTTAAAACCTAGAGGATATCCAGCACGGTTTCAAAGAAAACAATAAATCTGAAACTGTTTGAGAATTGGAAAAATAACTAAGGGCAGCTGAAACCTTTTAACCATACAAACTTCAGCATAACCAACCACCCCAGACAAGCATTGGTTCCTTTGGTGTGTGTATCAAAACCACGTCTAGCCTTCAAAACTTAATTAAAACGCAATCTAAATTAGAGTCACCAGACCTAAATTGAATATCTAATATGGACAGATTTGAACTGTTATTAAACAAATATTGTATATTTAATCACCTCTAATGTATGCTAAAAAAAATAAAATAACCCAGTATCCATAATATAGGACAAACGCAAAATCCACTGTGAATTGGAGCAGTGTGTCACGAGTATGATATTACACATGACGTCAATCAATTCCATGTACCTGGCCATTGAATAAATGAACATGTTGAAATAATTCCAATTAAACAACCCGGATACTCGGTTCAAAACACAGAATAGACATCTTGAAACTTGAACGTGGGGCCTTCTGGATTCAGATACAAATGTCATTTGGAAACAATGTGGAGTCTGGTAATTTAAAATCGACGTAGCGTTGATATTGGTAAACTTCTGAAGGAAGAATGTTTAAATCTGAAAAGAGTTATAAAAACATCCCAACATTACAGCATGTCGTCATAGACGGAGGAGCCGGCCGAGGCCGGCTATTGTGCCCATGACAGGCGTGCGCTACAACAGCTTGTTCTAAATGTGCACATAAAACCTTATGACCTGACCTGACAACACGTCCGTTTATTGCAACACGAAATGTCTCAAGGATATCGTGGTCTCCACACGACTACCTATCGCCTAAACGTGTATTTTTCAATGGTTTGTTTTGTTTGTTATTATCTTTTCCTAACAATATTCTAAAAACAAATAAATCTTATTTGGTAAATTAACCAAACATAGTTTTAGTGAAATAAGTTAGAAGCAAGAATGACCAAAAAACAGTTAAATTTTGAAAATCAAAATGGTTAATTTAAAATCAATTCCTGAGGCAAATTTATAAAGTGTTTGTTTTTGCTATGTTATGATATTAATATATCCTACATTTTCGGGTATTATTTGTTGTCCTTATATTCCTCATTTTCTATGTGGCACATTTAAGAAGTATGAATCCATGAGATATCCATGAGTTTCAGGTTATTGTTTTCGTTTCATCTTCAACTTGGCAAAGAGCAAAACGTAATAATATCTGTACATATCTTGCATTTTCAGAAAATGACCAACAAATCATCATAATATCCGTGATTGTTGTGGCAATCACACTGGTTGTTACAACTGTTGTGGTTGCTGCTTGTATTGTTCATAGGTATGTATGACACCAATTAAAACTGTAGGACTGTTTAAAATAACATAGGCGGGAGTGGATATGCATAGTTTCAAATATCTATCACTTGTGGAATAAAAATGTGTAATTTGAATTTGTATGCTTTTGTAAACAGCAGCAAACCCACTAGGCATAATAAATATTTTGGGAATTCTAAAGATAATTCTTAGACTGGAGCAGAGAGTTTCTCCTATCGTACTTTATATCGTTTGTCTCAAGAGTCACCTAACAGCTGATCATTAAAAATGAACAGAGTCTATTTCATGTTTTTTTTTTTTGAAGTACATAACAGACAACGTATCTTAATGTGCTTGGATAATAAGATCGAACTGTTTCGGCGATTCAATTTGGCTTTTCCTCGACCTGCGCAATAATGCACGGCTGTATAGCAAATGTCGTGGTATCTGTTATCCACTCTGTGGGAAAGTGCATATAATCTGAACGACAAAACCGTAATACATGGTCAGTGCCATATCTCTGCACAATGCAGCATAGAATGGTCATATGGCAAAATAGTGGTTGATTCTATGAATCTCTATAGGTCCAAAAGAGGACTGCCGCTCCCAGTCTAGTTTACTAAATCAAAGCACCGGACAGAGCTCATTAGATATCATATCTTGCTGCTAATGAAGCAGATTTGCTATGAACAGGGTTCAGAATTATCCACTGCTCGACAACCATTAGCTGATGTTAAACATGTAACTAACCCATTTATAAACAAACCATTTGATCACCAGTTTGTGACATTGATCATATCACTTTTGGTCATCTCTTAGTATACTAAACTTAAAGTATGAAATGTATTATACAATACTGAAGTATGTTGAATCAACTAAACAAATAAGCGAAATCGTTAGTCGTATCTTTGTAAATGACATTGTCGTACAAGGGTGGAGTCTTTTTTTTTTTTTTTGGTTTGTTTGTTTGTTTAACGACGCACTCAACACATTATAACTACGGTTATATCGGCGTCGGACATATGGTTATGTCGAGAAAAAACCCAGTGGTTACCTGGGTGGAGTCGTGACAGCAGGTGATATTAATAAACATAAACGTTTAAACAGATTGTATATACATCATCATCATCATAGTTACCCTTGTTGTAGCTTAATGTTTACTTTAATGCTCATTAATTGTAACGAATGGTTGGGGTTGTTTTGGCTAATGAAGAAATTACCCCAAATCCACTCATATCATCATTTTAGAAACAACCTACACTGTTTTTTGCTCACTAATTATGACTATTTTTTTCTTTTAGAAAAAGACGAAATGACTCCAAGTCCGTTGATAACGTTACTCCTAAAAGAAACAACAATTTGTACAGTGATACTGAAAGCAGTCCCAATATTAGTGAACAACCCGACAAAAGCAATAATGACTATACTGAAATAGATTTGGATGATCTACAACCAGAAGTGACTAACGATTCAGTGTTAAACCCCAGAGACTCTCTAGATCCCAGCACCTGTAGTAATGTATACTGGACGGTTGATCCTCATGATTTAGATGAAAACGAAAATACTTCCAATGGTAATGTTAGGGAAAAAAACAAAAGAAGTAATGGTGCTGTAAATACTTGTTATTCCAAAGATGATGTAATTCAATCACCTAATAGAGATCAAACCAAGAAAAGTGTACAGGTTGTGGTCATAGCAAGTACACCAGAGAACACTCCTCAGAAAAGCAACCGTCCACCTATAAAACCCAGAAAATCCCGAGCGGCATTCAGCAATACAGAAGTTAAAAACGAGGAATCGGGGGACATTTTTAGTGAGTTGGGTGAACACCCTGTATTCCAAATAAACACAAATGATATACAGACTAACGTTAATGATAAACATGAAAGCAGTTCAAAATGTGTTCCCGAAGAAGAGATGACAGATAATTTTCTTTATGACATGGATGAGGATGATATGCAATGCCAAGATTCTCATAAATGTGTTCCCGAAGAAGATATGAAAGATAATTTTCTTTATAGCATGGATGATACGGAATTTCAAGATTCTCAAAAGAGTGCTTCCGAAGAAGAAATGAAAGATAATTTTCTTTATAGAATAGACGATACGGACGTCTAAGAGTCTTTAAACTGTGTTCCCGAAGAGGAATTCAAATTCAGTCCAGCTAATTCCGTGATGGGGGATAGACAGGTAATGATTCCACGAGCCATGCCAAGCGATTCTCTTCAAAGACAACAAGAAGCGCCAGAAACATATTCCAGCCAGACCAAGATATGATAAGGAATCCAGTTTATGACGTGATAGACTCTACCTCAGTGCTTCGGGTGAAGAAAGTCTGGACAATCATCTACAGTGTTTTCCAGAATTGTTTATTTTTAAGGAGAATGACAACCAGAAATACATATTAAGAGACAAGTAAAGAAAAACCCCAATGAAGTCCACCAAAACGATACGAAAATCAATTATATTTACTACGTGGAAGACAGTATTTCAAAACGTTGAGCAATTCAAAAGATCTATGATATTTACTACATGACAGATGTTGAGTACCGTGACGGTACTCCTCGTCATGATTTGGTGAGGAGACCGATCAGACGAAACTGATTTGGAGAATAGTACTGATTGTCTTGCATATGAGGTACAAACTTGTTTTGTTCAAGAAGAACAAGGAGAACAATCAATTCACATTAACCTGTGCTCTTGCAGTTCCAAAACTTACAATCAAGATAACAATATACATAAGACGCAACTTCTGAAAGTGTGTATATATATTATACAAAATTAGTTTACAGGTTACTAGTTGTGTGGAAGGGATTTTTGTGAAACGAAACAAAATCATAATGTTTTACTTTTTCGGATTTTGTTTTTAAAGAAATGTTTTTTACACTCATTATTTAGATAACAGTACTTTGTATGGTGTGTCGTTTAACGGTTTAACTGATATTAAGACATTCATTTATATGCATTTTGTGATCGAAGTTTTCAAAATGAAATTATATTTTCTGAAAATCAAGTATTAAAATGAAGACATCTCTCTCTCTCTCTCTCTCTCTCTCTCTCTCTCTCTCTCTCTCTCTCTCTCTCTCTCTCTCTCTCTCTCTCTGACATTATAACACACTGATTAACTAGAAATGCAGCACCCTATAATTATTGTTATATACAGCTTGTATTCGTTCATTTAACCACTCGTTTTATCTATCGATTCTTATTGTGATTATACCAGCTGAACACTATTTCTATTTTTATATCCATTACATACACAGTATTTTGTTTGTACTAAATTTATTTTAAATTTTATGTTTTACTAAAAACTTATATTTTCACAATTTAGCAGTAAATATTTATATCAGTGCAATTGAAAACGTGTTTCTTCTTCTGTAAATATGTGGTTGCTGGGACTGAATTTTCACTAACCCTTAGTTGTGTTGCTTTGTTTCCGTTGTGCAGCTTAGCTCCACTGGTTAATTACTATTACCTGTGGATCTAACGTCACCCTGTTGGAGCTCATGTCCAATTGACCTTTCATTCGACCAATCAAAACCTTACTTGCAAAATCATGCCAGTGATTTGAAAAGAATTTGAAAACGTTCCGGATTATGCTGAGGGTATACGAAATGATTCGGGTGAATTACGAAGTATGCCGGAACCTAATTTCAATATAAAATGTTATATAAAATTCGTTTCAACACGAAAAAACCCTCGTGATGGTATAGCCATAAAACCTGTTTATACTAGTATACAATCCAGAGTTTATTACTGCACTTTTCCCCCGCTTTTTAATGTTGAAATAGACAAACAAGTTCGCCTATTGCATAAATAGTCTCGCCCGATATTTTTAGAATTTGTATGCTCCAGAATAACGCTATAAAAGGCGAAGAGTAATTGGTCGATATTTAAATTGTTATTTATAGATGAAATGTCACTTGGACATGAGAGTCCACGCAATGCTGTTAGATCTACTGGTAGACCAGTAGAGCTAATTTTAATCAGATTGCCAGAAGAGTACACGGTCGTTTCGAAATTCTACAGTGTCAAATAGCCGATATAGTTTTCGTGGTGGGGTATCGTTGAACATCCATTCATTTATTCTGTAATGTCGCACTATACTTCTTATCACAGCAACATAATACCTCCACCACCCTCGACATCTACTTTTTTATGAAGATGCATTATCTTCCCAATTCGTCATCCGTTAACACGGTATGTGTTAAGTAGGCTTTTCGCACTAAGATGAATTTCTACACAATCTGTAGTCCCATATCGTAATGGTTTAACGTTAACAACATTTATATCTATTGTACTAGTTTTAATGTAAGACTAGCACAGTTTCATCATGTAAATAGCATGTATATATAGTATAGGTTCCGATTACAATGGGTTTGTTTGTTTGTCTTTCCTTCTTTCATGTCAAACTACATTACTTCTGCTTCAGCATTTGGTGGTGGTGGTGGTGGGGGTATTATTAATGTTGACATACTTCAAACCATTTAATATTATTTCCATTATACAATATCTCTCAAGCAGACGACCCATGAATACAGCACCCATCAATTATCAATGTGGGCAATATTCGCCAACACCCTCCTCCCTCCTCCTCCCCCCTCCCACTCGTGGTACTTTAAAAAACTAAATAAAGCTCTGATTAGAACTATAAGACTTTGGATTTGTGAAACGTTTCTGAAACGTCGTGATACTCTTTCAGACAGACATTCAAGGACTATGTTATAAGAGCTTACAGCTTGGTAAATGATTGAATGCTTTATCATTCATGTTCTCATCATTAGGATGAGCCACAATACAATTATATGTCCAAAGGGCAGGATAAAAGTCAGCAACCGCGACAATAATTTAAATATCTACAATTTATGAGACATTTATAGTGTGAAAATAATCCACCCCGTATTTAGTCACGTAAAAGGCAATGTATACCGTACTCTATCTATTGACGTTTTTCTCATATGGTTCATTTTAACCGTGCTTCCTTGTAGAACGCTGACTGGTTTCATACAATAGCCGAACATATCAACCCCTGGTGGGTTGGGTTGATATAAGTGCTGGTATTTATAATAGGTAGAGGTTCACACGCTCCCAGAGGTCAAATAAATCAAAAAGACTAACAGCTCTATATCTGGATGAGCAGACTGTCACAGCTCTACAATTGAGTGAGCAGACTATATTTTAAACACAAACAGAAAAAGATAGAATAGGGTTAGGGTGATGAATATGATTCCTGAATTAGTAAGACCTGTGCTTTCTACTTGAGTACCGATTTATATTTCAGGTCATAACAGACACTTCTATATGTTTCATGGTTTACTGGAAGAATATAATTAACACACTCAAATTGTATTTCTGCACACGACAATCTTAAAGAAGCCTAGAAATTATCGTCACTTTCAGGTGTTTTATATAAATGAGGAAAGTATATGATAAACCCATAATTGTTGCAATAAAAGTAGATACCAGTAACAGGCATGGAATCCGATGGGAGGGTGCTGGGGTTAGGATCCCTCTCCTAACTTCCAAAACGTACAATGAAAATCCTCTTTAATAGACCTATAATGCATTGTAGGGTAGTTTGGAATACCACCATGGGCGTCCGCATGTAGGGGCATTT